>JAVKPL010012773.1:0-64798 GCA_032173675.1 Gastrolobium villosum
ACCATTTATTACCGATAGGAACTATTCCTTGCGGTTTAGGAACCAAGGTCCATACCTTATTTTGATACATCGAATCCATTTCAGATTTCATGGCTTCAGGCCATCTAGAAGAGTCAACATCCTTAACTGCCTCTTCGTAGTTACTTGGTTCATCATCCTCGACAGTTTGCTGATTCTCAATCACAAACCTATACCTCTCAGGTGGATGGATGACCCTCGTAGACCTACGGAGTTGTGTGTTTACTTCTCCATTGGAGAACGTCGCCTGCGGAGCAGACTCGGGTTCCTCAATTTGTTCATGTGGTTCTTGAACTTCTTCAAGATCAATCTCACTCCCTCTGGCTCCTTGAGAGATCAAATCCTTCTCAAGGAACTCAGTATCCAACAAACACCTTATGTTCATTCTTGGAGCAAAAGTAGTATCCCTTAGAACCTCTTGGATACCCCACAAATTGACATTTAGTACTCTTATTACTAACCTTGTCTGATTCCAACGCTTTGACATAAGACGGCGATCCCCATACCCTGAGGTAACTCGGGTTAGGTCTCTTACCATTCCATATCTTATATGGTATGGTCTGAACAGATTTAGACTGTACCCTATTTAGAAGATATGCCGCTGTGTCTATGGCATATCCCCAAAATGATTTTGGAAGTTGAGTCTCACTCATCATAGACCTAACCATGTCTAACAAGGACCTATTTCTCCTTTCGGAGACACCATTTTGGTGTGGTGTGTAAAGTGCAGTAAACTGCGAGAGAATTCCATTTTCTCTCAGATAATCCTGAAACTCATGGCTCGGATATTCACCATCACGATCTGATCGTAATGTCTTAACCATCTTGCCACGCTGTTTCTCTACTTCATCAGCAAAGGTAATGAAATAGAAGTATCCTCCTCTAGCCTCAATAGACATTGGGCCAAATACATCACAGTGAATGAGTTCTAATAACTCACTAGCCCTATGAATCTCAAGCCCTTTGGGCTTTTGACGAATCATTTTCCCAGCTAGACAAGACTCACATTTTCCATAGGATTCTAAATCCTTAGACTCTAGGTATCCATCTCTATGTATCCTAGACAATCTTGTTTCATTTATGTGCCCTAGTCTATAGTGCCAAAGATGGGATTGATTACCTATCCCTGCTCGTTTCACATCTACATTGAGCACTTCAGTTCCCATTTCCAAAACATATAATCCATTTATTAAAGAAGCAGTACCATAAACAATATCATTCAAAATGATAGAAAATGTACCATTCCTAATACTGAAAGTATAACCATCTTGTTCTAAACAAGAAATAATGTTTCTAGAAATGCCGGGAACATAAAGACAATTATTCAAATGCAATAAGGTGCCCGTAGGCTAATGAGGTCGGTATCTCCACCAGCATGAGAAACAAATCTTGCTTCATCACCTGCGCGGAGGTCCACCTCATTCTTCTCCATTCTTCTAGGGCTTCTAAGCACCTGCAACACATTGTAGATTATAAGAACTATAACCGGTATCCAATACCTATGAAGTCAGATTAGCACAAGAATAATTTATCTCAATCATGTGAATACCTGAGGTAGAAGCATCACCATGCTCCTTCACACTCTTCAGGTAGTCTGGACAATTCCTCTTCCAATGGCCATTTTTGCCACAGTGGAAGCACACAACATCGCTTTTGTCCTTGGGTGCACTCTTACCTTTCCCTTTTACCTTTTTCTTATTGGGTTTTACTTTGGGCTTAAGGCAGTTTCCTTTTGCAGACTCTTTGCCCTTACCCTTGGCCATTTCAGGCCCACCAATCAGAAGAGCTTGTGTCTCATCCTTCTTGATAAACATTTCAGCAGTTGTTAATATCCTTAACAACTCTGGCAAGCTCACAAGCATCCCATGCATGTTGTAATTCATTATGAATTCACTGAAAGAAAGAGGAAGTGATGATAGAACTAAGTCATTAATTAATTATGCATCCATTGTGAACCCTAGAACCTCTAGCTTCTCAATGAGTGCCATCATCTTCAATACATGGCGGTTAAAACACATGCTTTCAGTCATCTTGCACAGGATAATTCCCTAAAGGTCTCATACCTCTCATGTCTGCCTTTAATATCATACAATTCCCTGAGATGCAGGATAATAGAGGGAGCATCCATATGCTCGTGCTGTTTACGCAGTTCAGGCAACATGGATGCCAACATGATGCAACAAGACAACACATTATCATCCATGTGTTGCTTGTGGGCCTCGAAATCAAATTTCGCGAACCCATCTTCCCCTTCCTTAGGAGCAATAGGTAAAGCAGTGTCTAGAACACAAGCAGTCTTTTCGGCCCTAAGAACAATTCTTAAGTTCCGATTCCAGTCCATAAAGTTTGAACCGGTCAGTTTATTCGTATCGAGTATTGAGCGCAGTGACAGTGGATTAGTCATACTAAAAACTGAAAAAGATGTAAAGATGATTTAATTAATATATAGACATGTAGTTAAAAAACAAATTATTAAAGACTTTAAATAATTTGCCCCTCACACTATTTTATCTAAGTCTATGACACTTCCTTTTGACTTAGGGTTAATCTACTTTAGATTTTACCTTAGTGGGATTAAGATTACGATTATTTATTTTAACCCTCGTCTGAGACTGCAAGATTAATTTAAATAATAGGTTGATCCTTATCAACAGTATCTCATACCCTCTCTTAACATTAGGTTGACAACTCCTTGTCACTTAGTGGTGCATCTCATGCAACCAACCTAGCACCACTACCCTAAGCACATAAGCCCGGCTGAGCTTGCAACTTATGCCTCAGTTAAGCATTAACCAGCAGCCCAAGTGTCTCACACTTCTAACACTACTCTAGCTCAACGAAACAGTGGGTCCCAACTGAGTTGTGGAGCATCACTATGTAGAGGAGGTTTGAGTAGTATTGGTGGTGGGAGGTAATCATACGCTTAATAATTTATTCCTTTTAAGGGTTCCTTTTATTTAGGGTTTATTAAGTCTCATCAAACGCGTAGGTATGTTATCATGCTAGTCGTAACCTAAGTCAAACATCTATCGGTTTACACTAGTCGCAATTGGACATACATAATAAGGCATACAAACGCGGTTTGTCCAATTCATGCATACTAGACATCTTAAGTCATATAAGCATACATTCGCGATACACTATCTTATGCATACTAGTCGTACTAAGCATACAAGCAAATAAAACACTTTATTTGAGACAGTCATGGTGCTCGTGCATTTGCCCATCTTGCTTCTCAAGCACGGCTGCTTGTCGTCTAAACGCCACTAGCCTAATTCTCTAATTAAAATTATTAAAGCAACTCCAAAACATCTTTGGAGGGACAAATGAAAAATTACAAAATTTGAAATTCAAATTACAACTCTAATTTAAAATAGAGCAAAATTACACATTAATTTAAAATTTGAAATTCAAATTCTGGGCACCATGACCATCCCCTTCCTTTTTGCACCTGAAAGGTTAAACAACTTGCAAGCATAAAATATCATATTATCTCATAACATGTTTTCACATATATCTTGATGTTTAACAATTAAACATCAAAATAAGAATCAAGATTCAAATTCTCTTAATTTTTCTCTTAATGGCCGAATTATATAACAACTTTATAATTCAAATTTTGTTAATTCTTTCTCAAAGAAAACAAAATTAAACCATGCATGCAGCCATAAAACCTTTAATGGCCGAATCATATATGCATGTATATGATAAATTTTGTCACAAAAATTTCATGCTATGCTTATGATACAATTCATGGAGAAAAAATAAGAAAACAATCAAGGTACTCTAAGTACCCTTCATGGCCGAATCATCCCTTTCAAAAAGGGTTTTTCCTTTTAAAACTTTCATAAAGAAAAAGAAACAAAACCATGAATACATATAGATATATGAACATAGAAATCGTATTAAAATGTTCATAAAAACAAAAACTTTAAACAATTTAAAGCATTTGTAATTCAAAATCCATATGCAGAATTCAAACTTTAACCCTTTAAAGTATTTTGACCGTGAAAAACATTTTCCACAAACAAGGTACCATCACCCGCCGATGGTAAAGCAACCGGGCTCTGATACCACTTAAAAGTAAACTGGCCTTGAAGGCCGAAGCATGTGAGAGGGAAAAACAAAATTTTTCCTTGCGGAAACACACATGCATTCAAATCTCATGCTTTAAGACAACATGATGTTACCTTGTTTATGATCCGATCACCAGGGAGATCAGTGTCAGGTTTGAAGGGTTCAAGCCCTCTAAACGTTGATCCACACCACCCACGTCAAGATGCAAGAACTCCTTCTTGAAAGCCACCAAATGACCACCACAGAGAGGCTTGCTATGTGCTCAATAGGTGAAGATGGAGGCTAGGTTTATGTGTTTAGAAGAGTGAAGTCTTCAGCATGAAAACTTCACAAGAGTGGTGCATGGAAGGAGTAGAATTGGCTAGGTGTTCATGTGAAAACCCTAAAGAGAATTCTCCCCTTGTGCGCATAAGAGAGTGTTGGAGAGAATGAGAGGATTTTTCAAATCCAAAACCCAACCAAAGTTGCGCACACTTCAAGAGGAAATAAATGGGTTGTTGCAATTCAAAATTCCCAACAACCTCCCCTTTGAATCCTTATGAGATAAGGTCTTTATCTAATTAAGATTCCGACCTAATGGTCATCACATGACCACTAATATTGTGCCCCCCATTCAGCCCCAAAATGAGTCCAGATACGTTAAGCAGTTGCATTCAAATTTGAACTAACTCACTCACTGATTCTCTCAACCAACCAAATATGAATTAGAGCATATTTGGTTGACATGATGACACTCATCTTCAACCAAAATGGCGCACCAAATCTTCTTTGGATGAGATCAAATATCTTCTCTTAATGCAGGGGATTTGTTCCAACAAGATCTCATCTTATCCTTTTGTTATGAAACAACTTTTCATAGCAATTCAAATTTGAATTCAAACATTTAAATTCAAACGTTCAAACGTTTAAATTCAAAATTCGAATTTCAAAATTCAAATTCCAAATTCAAATTTCAAAATTCAAATTTCAAAATTCAAAATTCAAATGTTTGATAATTAATTTAACTAATTAAATTAATTAGTAATATCTTATACCATCCAAGCTCATTACATGATCCATGCGCCCTCTTCCCTTTGGGTGGGCTTCCAAACAGCTTCTTGAGCTAACAATCATTATTAGGCCCAATACCTTTAAAGCTAGATCATCATGACTATAAGGTGTTACTGTGTGACCCATTAGGTCCAACATAGCCTCTGACATAAATGGGCTTGGGCCCAATAAGCCCACAACCCATTTGATGACAACACAGAGCACTAGCAATGCTTTGATGCCCCAGAGCTAGTTAGATTAATGACTTGATCATCCTATTACACATATTTGGTAGTCGTGTGTATTTCCTTTCGTCTCGGATACCTTCCCATTAAACCTAGGGTAAGGAAATGTATCAACCCTTGCGGTTTAGGGTAAGCTTTATTCGAAATAGAGAATTTTCAATTTACTGACTCTAAAGGCAGATCATCTCATGATCTCTTTTACTATGTATAGATTCCCGAGTCCCTACAAATGTCATCCCAATTTCTCCGATTTACAGATAACCTAATCTCTCACAGAGATTTGACGAATTTCTTCAGCTTACTACCCTAGCCTTGTGCTCTTTCAGGACAAGCCCAACAGTATACATATGAGTCTCTATGTTTCAGGCATACGAGGTATACAATCAAAGCATGCCATCTAGAACACAGTCTAGGTAATAACTTCTGGTCTAAGGAAAGATATACCCAAATATAAAGAGACTACTCTAATGATACTATCTGTGAGATTTCCTCATAGAGTCTCTTGGTGGGTCTGTTCAGTGCGAGCTATACTCTTATAGGTCCACCCACGACTTTAGCTAAGACATCTCCATATCTGTAGCACATGAGGTCTTTACCTTCTACCATATACAAGTAGATAAGTCGTGCTAGTCTTACCCGAGATTACTGATCCCCATTCTTAGTGTCTTTAGACTAGGAACATAAAATTAGGAATAAACGTGCGGTATTCTTGAATCCTCATGATCGTGATCTCATCACAGATACTCAAGAGATACCTATTATATTCCAAGGGGTTTCTCCAGTTTGTTCATATTCTATTAACAATAATATCGAGACATAATATGAAACCGGATAAAGTGTGCTTATTATTTATTTGCGACAATAAAGGTCTACATCTTATGTCCTTATTTAGCCAAAAGATTGTCTCTAGGACACCCATATACTAACAGTGGAGGTGGTGGTGGGGGGAACTGACCCTCAGGGAGGCCAGCCCTCATCTCCTCCTACATGACCCTCATCATGGTCATGTTCGCCAGTCTGTTTGCCTTAAGGACCTCTTCGGTGGCTTTCCAGTTTGCCTCTCGAACGGCGTCCATCATCGCCTGGTTGGCCAATCTAGCTGCTTCCTGATCGGCTACTCTCGCCGCCTGCATCTCAGCTAATGCAGTCAGGACCGAGTCGAGTTGACCCTCATAAGTGTCTCGGTTCCTCCTAGGTTGGACCATGACTCTGCACAAGTTACACAAAGAATGAGTTGATCAGGCCCACACAATGTGGTCACATATGTATCATCATAATAAAACCCAAGAGAGAGAACACACAAGAAAGACACACAAACATCCTAAGTTATTGCAATACATACGGGCTTTTCCCTAGAAAGTGCTCTGATACCACTTGTAACGCCTGGCCGCTTCAAGAATCAATGACTATCCCCACATACTAACACGAGACTTTTCAGTGTGCTTTTTCCTCACTCGCACACTTCCTGGGAAAACTTCCCAAGAGGTCACTCGTCCCAGAATTGCTCCAAGTCAAGCACGCTTAACTATGGAGTTTTTTCGTCACGGGCTACCGAAAAGAAGATGCATCTTGTTAGTATAGGTAGTACCAATTAATTCTTATAAGCTATCCCAAACTGTTTAGTCTCATACCTGCACAGTTTTTGGAATCCCTCTCTTTCGGGTGTCTATTCGATTCATTCGTGCATGTAAACCCCCGCTGGAAGCCTGTCAGGAGCCGCTCCTTTTCCATGCCCTTTCGAACCGGCGATCACTCCCCGCCCTCGTCAGCGCAATGTAAGAACCCGCACGTTAATTAAGGAAATTAATTAATAAAATATGAGAATTGGGAAATAATTTCATAATTGACCCTAATAATTATAAGAAGGCTTAAATAATTATATTAAATGATTAAGAACGTGAAAGTAGTTTTTTGGACAAAAAGTGCAGATACCTGTTATGCTCCTCGGTATAAATACGTACCGATGAAGTATCCCGGAAAATTATAGTAAGTGCATGAATATTCCTAGAATAATATGTAGGACTAGTAAAACTAGTTTCAAGTCGAAATAGTGAGAACTGGTACCAGAACTAATACTGGCTATGGAAAAGCGCGTACCGGAAAGGTGCTGCAAAAAATAAAATAAAAATGTGATAAATCTTATAAAAATGAGTAGGTTCAGAATCCTAAGTTTGGGATTAAAATGCTAAGCGTAGCATTTAGCGCTAATACACTGCGATTAAGTTTGAACTGACTATAAATTCAACTTTTGGCACTTAACCCTAGGCCATAATCTGACTTTACATGAGTTTTTGAGCTGTGGTCAGCCTTCTCCCTGTTCATGCCTTCCCCTCTTTAGAAAGCCACCAAGTTGTCACCTTTTATTTGATTTCTTCCTTCTAAATCTTATAAACACTTAGTGGAGTGGCTTGTGAGTGTGTGAGGCAGCCTTGGCTCTGTCGTTGAGCCTCTGTTTGGTGAGGTTTGGGGCTGTCTTCATGGGAAGAGTTGAAGGAACCATTGTGGTGGCATCTTGAGCTTCAAGAAGCCACTTTTGGTGAGGAAGAACCCATCTTGAAGTTCCTTTTTCGTGGACACTTGAGGTCAGAAGTTTGGAGCTTATTTGTGTGCTCCAAGAGTCATCCGATTATGTTTTGAGCTTTGGTGGTAAGCACCATCTCCTTGATCATGAGTTTATTGGTTAAAAATGGAACCTTCATGCATGTAACAAGCTAAGTTAATAACCTAAGGTTGGGTAAGGTTAAACACACCTAGAAATGCATGTTTAAGCCCCTGCAATCGGTAAACGAACCACCTTTGGGAAGGATATCTCGCGAAATGCAGAACTGCATTCTGTCGCGAAATATCCGGATATGGATATCCAGATATGGGGTCTGTAGATATCCGAATATGGATTTCCAGATATGATATCCGGATATGCATATCCAGTTATGATATCCGGATATGTCCCCGACATATATCCGGATATTCTAGGTTTTCGAGAACAGTAACGGTACTGCTCATACAGAATGCTATTTTGGGTTTGTGAACCCAAGATTAGTTGATGTGGACTTCTATAATGAAGCTAGAGACGTAAAACGTAAAGGAAAGGGTTGTCTTTGTATCACATGTTTGTTGTGCTTTAATATTGATATGATTATTGATCTAAATAGATTGTGATCTTGCTGTTTGTGGACTTTGAGATTGGGGAAACTCTTGGCTTGAATAGTTAGCTTGCAAGGTAAGCTTTCGTGTCCTCGATTTAGCCATTGTGTGATTTCACCATACCCCATGGGGGAATGGTTTATATGCATTTTGTGTTTACATGTGTTTATACTTGAAATGCTTTTGAGCTGATATGTGCAATGACTTATAATATGTATTTGTTGTTCCACTTAGACAGTAAGCCTGAGTATGTGGCGTCATAGAAGATGGTGAGGCTGTGGGTGGGTGCAAGTGGCGTCTTGCACTAGTTGTAGGACATAGACGTATATCCTGCATTTCTCCGGCCAGTAGAATAGTATTGACACACATGACATGATTATCTGTTGCATTGCACTGATTTTGGAACTTATATTGTTTAAATGTTTTCGAACTTATATTGCACGTGTAAGTGAGCTTGGGGTGGAAGATCCTTGAGGATCCCTTGTCTTACTGAGATTTCTGCTTAGAGATCTCACCCCATGTTTGGGGCACTATTTCAGGTTAAGGTAATGCGGGGGTTGAAACCTCTAGCGGCAGGAGGCCGGAGCTTAGCTGATATTTCTGCTTTTATGATGACTATGCTTGGATGCTGGATATTCCTATTGTTATTTCTTGTTAGCTTTATGATTATGTCATTGATGTTGAGACTATTTGCGCTTGTTGCCTTATTTGGTGAGCATAATGATTGTCCATGCCACATTGATTTGACTCTTTGCTATTTTTTTAGTTTCGGGTTGTATTAATGTATCAGGATATTTTATGGACTATATGTTGTAGTTCCGTTACTTAGATACTCACAAATTTTATAGATTAAGGTATTTCAGTTAGTTATCTTTTGCAATTTACATACATGCAATGTTTTGAAAGATGAATTAAGTAATTCAACTTGGCTAATTATAATGACGTCATAATTGAATGAAAGAAAAAGCTATTCCGCATTTTAATTAAGCGTGGCTTAATACGATGACATGTTAACAAATCGGGTATACACGAGGTGTTACACCATATCTGAATATCCATATCCGGATATCATATCCGGATACACATATCCGGATATGATGGATATCCATATTCGAATATCACAAGACCCATATCCGGATACGCATATCCGGATATCCATATGCGGATATATAAGACCCTATATCCGGATATCAATATTCGGATATCATATACGGATATTTTGCGACAGAATGCAGTTCTGTATTTCGCAAGATATCACTCCCAAAGGTCATTCTTTTACCAATTCCAGAGGCTTAATCATGCATTTCTAGGTGTGTTTAACCTTGCCCAACCTTAGGTTATCAACTTTATTTTATTACATGAATCAAGGCTTCATTTTTAAACATTAAATCATGATCAAAAGTTGAGAATGTTTACCAAGCTCTCAAAACAGAGGAAGGGCAGTGATTGGGAGCTTCCAATGCCACTCCACTAAGCAACCAAGGGACCACGAAAATACACTTTAAGGTGGGTCCTTTCTCTACAAAGAAAGCTTCTTGAAGCTTCGAAACTCAAGACAATGGCTCCCTCCAAGAGAACCAAGAACTCAGCCCCTAGACTCCACCAAAACAGTGGCCACAACCCAGAAACAAGATCAACAACTCACCCCTAATGATAACTCTTACTCACACCAAGTGGTTAGGAGAAGGTCTCATAAAGGAAATGGCCTCTTGGCTCACACAAGGAGGAGAGAAAGTAATGGAACGGTGCACAAGCTGACCAGCCACCAAGGTTTCACGTAGCATCAGTGTACGACCTAGGGTTATGTGCCTAAAGTTATATTTATAGCCGGTTTGAACTTAATCGCACTGTATTAGCGCTAATAGCTACGCTTAGCATTTTAAATCCCAAACTTAGGATTTTAAACCTACTCATTTTTCTAAGATTTTTCATATTTATATTTTATTTTTCGCAGCACCTTTCTGGTACGCGCTTTTACATAGCCAATATTAGTTCTGGCACCAGTTCTCGTTATTTTGACTTGAAACTTGTTTTACTAGTCCTATGTATTTTTTTAGGAATATTCTCATACTTCATCGGTACGCATTTATACAGTGGAGCAGAACCGGTATCTGCACTTTTCGTCAGAAAAACGACTTTCAGCATTATTAATCGCTTACCATTATTATTTAAGCCTTCTCATAATTATTAGGGTCAAATGGAATTATTTCTTAATTATCATATTTATTTCATTAATTTCATAATTTAACGGTGTGGGTTCTTACACTTAACCTAGACATTTTTTTTATAGGAATTATCATATTTTTACATAAATTTTTCGAGACACTTTACCGGTACGCGTTTTACACATAGCCGGTATTAGTTCGGACATCACCGCTCATTACCTTTACTCCCAAATTGATATCCTTGGCTTAGATATTTTTCTAGGAATATTTGTATTTTTATTATAATTTTTCGGAACACTTCACTGGTATGCATTTATACTGTGAAGCAGAACTGATATCCGCACTTTTCATTAGAAAGAGATTTAAGTGTTATTTGACGTTCTTGGTAATTATTATAATCTTTCTATATTTATCTAAAGTCAATTATGGAATTATTTATTAAATTCATAATTAAATTATTTAAATTCCTAATTTAACGGTGCGGGTCTTACATTTAAGCGCGATGATGGGCGCTTAAGCGCTCTCTTTGAAGAGAAATTTCTTCTCTTGTAGCACGCTTAAGACCTGAGTTGGGGGCTTAAGCGCTCTTGGGCGGAGAGGATTAGTGATTTTGGGGCCTAATCTCCAGATTGGAAGCTTAAACCTCATCTCCAAGAACATGATTTTCTTTACTTTTTTGCAATTGAGATCTTCATATCTTCAAGTTCTTGATCTCTACATCTCTAGGCTTCATATTTGCTTCCATTTAACATCAATTTCATTCAAGATAAGCAAGTGTTAATAATTTAATTCGTAATTCACATAGTTCATGTTTTTACATCAATAAACCTTAGTTTTCACTTATTGAAGTTGTTATTGCATGTAAATTTAGTCTATAAAGCAAGATAAACTAAAAATTTATCAATAACCCTAATCAGCTATGTACAACTTCATACAACAATTTTCAACCGCCAAAGTTTAAGCCTGTTACCTTGTATAGCTTCCTATACATCTCTCCAATACTTTCCAAGCTTAAAACCTTGAAACTCTTATTTTTCTACACTGCATGAATAGTGGAAGCACAGTTTGAAGGAGGATATCTCAAAATATAAGATTTTCCAAGATGAAAGAATTGGATGGTTTTGATCACAAGGTCAAGAACTACAACTTTTATGAAGAAATCTTGACCTAAAAATAGCTAGAACCTATTGAACCAACCTTGTTGTAAGAACATGCACTGTTAAATTAGGAATTTAATTAAATTAATTATGAGTTAAGAGATAAATTCCATAATTGACCTTGAATAATCATGAGAGGGCTTAAATAATTAATATAAGGGCTTAATAACGCAGAAAGTCGCTTTTCTAATGAAAAGTGCAGATATCGGTTCTGCTTCGCAGTATAAGTGCGTACCGGTGAAGTATCCCAAAAAAATTATAATAAGTATGTGAATATTCCTAGAATAATATATAGGAGTGATATAATAAGTTTGAAGTCGAAATAATGAGAACTGACATCAGAACTGATACCGTCTACGTAAAAGCGCGTACCGAAAAAGTGCAGCGAAAATTATAAAAAAATATATGATAAATCCTAAAAAAATGCCTAGGTTAAGAATCTGAAGTTTGAAGTTAAAATGATTAAGGGAGCTATTAGTGCAATATAATGTGATTAAACTTAATGAGACTATAAATGCTAATTGCACAGAACCCCATGTCAGTTCCTATTGTTTCTACGTGAGTTTTTCTGATTCTTTGGTTTGCTGCCGCCTTCCTCCACCTTTCCACCTTCATCTCCTCCATAGAAACCTCCAAAGTGACTACCTTTCTTCATTGTTTCTTCATCAAAACACCGTGGTTGTGTGTGGGAGAGACTTGAGCGGGAGAAAGGCCTTTGTTTTTTGAGTTATGGTCTCCGTTTAGTGGTGGTTTGGGGGATGACTTCTTGAGTGCTGTGGTGTGAGCCATTGTCCTGGCATTTGGAGCTTCAAGAAGCTACCTTTGAAGAGAGAGGACCTTGCTTGATAGCCATTTCTGTGGACTTTTGAAGTTAGAACCTTGGGGCTAGTTTGAGAGCTCCAAGAGCACTTATGGTTTCTGTTTTGAGCCTTTGGGACCGTGAGTCTGCTGTTTGGTGACCTTGGGCTAGTGTGGACTTTGGCTTGGATTGTTAGCTTGCGAGGTAAGCTTTCGTGTCCTCGGTTTTTCCCATTCTTGGTTCCACCATACCTTATGGAGGGATGGTTTATATGCATGATGTGTTTTCATGAAATGATGATTATTGAAATGCTATTGAGTTGTTAAGTGCAAGTGCCTTATGACATGTATGTGGTGTTCCACCTAAACGGTATGCCTGATACAAGATGACGATTCTGTGGGTGAGGTACAAACGGTGTTCCTTGTACTGTAGGTTGTAGGCATATGTAATTCATGCATGTTTGTTCTCTAGCTAGTAGGATTCTGACACATATGACATGATTATATGCCGCATTGCACGAATTTGGAACTTATACTGTATACTGCTTTTGAACTTATATTGCACATGTAAGTGAGCTTGGGGTGGAGAGATCCTTGAGGACCCCTTGACTTACTGAGATTTCTTTTTAGAGATCTCACCCCGTGTTGGGGCACATTTTCAGGTACAGGTATCTCGGGGGTTGATACCTCTGGCAGTAGGAGGCCGGAGCTGAGTTGATTATGCATGTTGACTGCTGATATGCCTGATTAGTGATTATGCTTTATTTTCATTATCATGTTATTTGAGTTGAGACTTGGTTTGACTTTGTTGCCTTATTTGGTGAGCATGGAGTTGTCCATGCCATATTGTTTTGACTATGTTTATTTAGACTTGAGTTGTATAATGTATCAGGATTATTGTTCGGTCTACGTGATGTAGCTTCGTGACTAGATACACATCTATATATGAGGTTATTCAATTAGTTATTTATTGCAATTTACATGCAGGCAATATATTTGGAAAAAGGATTAAGTAATCAACTTGGTTAATAATGATGATGTCATAATTGAAAAGAAAAAGTTAGCTTTCGCATTTTTTTAGCTGCGCCATTACCATTTGTATGTTTAATACACCAGATGCACACACAGTGTTACACTTGTCCTTTTCTTCATGGTGTTCTCAGTTCTATGAGAAGAAAAGGATTTACTCCACAAGGCTGCCGACCTATACTATAAATATCTCAAGTTATATGAATTAATTTGTTTCATAACTTTTCAAGACCCATATATAGAATAATCTTTTTAAAACCCACATATGCGCCGCCCCAGATATTTTTTTTTTTAAAAGATCATGATCCGATTTTTTATTGCACTTCATAAGTAAAGCTTTGGTGAATCAACCAAAGTTTTAAGGAAATAATCGATAATGATAACTAAAAAATAAATAGCACCACAAAAAGATATTTGTAAAATATAGAATAATTGTAGGGGTTAATAGATCAAGACCCACATATCTATTTGATCCAAAGTTGACCACTTTTGTTTCACAAAAGATCGTGAAAATTCTTGTGTAATTCTCCTCCCCTCTTTACCTTTTTCCTTTCAATCTTCCTGTTTTTATTCTTTTTACTTGGCCTGAATCACACATTTTATGTGAAAAATAAATTTCCCAATTTTTTTATGTCTGCAAGTGCAGACATTGGCACCCAAATGGATCCGCCATTGTATATATATATATATAAGTGTTTATCCTTTCAAATGAAACAACTTATATCATTTCACTCTCACAAAGAGGTGGGACTCACACCTTTATTTTATTTTTGTCAACTCTCTTTCCTCCTTTATCTATCTCTTTCTTTCTCTTAAAATGACACAACTTTACATCCTTTAAAATGATACACACTTTACCCGATATATATCACTTATATCCTTTCACTCCTACAAAGAGGTGGGACCCACACTTTGTTTTTTTGTCAACTCTCTCTCCTCCTTTATCTATCTCTTTCTCTCTCTCTTAAAATGAGACAACTTTACATCCTTTAAAATGATACACACTTTACATATATATATATATATATATATATATATATATATATATATATATATATATATATATATATGGGTTAGGATCATTTTACACTAGTGTAAGTTACACTCTCAATCTTGTCCGTTGATTCCACTTATATCTAAGGGCTCAATGTTTTAGTAATGTGAGCCATTGGATACAAGTGAATCAATAGTTAAGATTGAGTGTAAGACTTCTAACTCTTACACCGGTGTAAGAATATCGTGCCCATATATATATATATAGGAAAAATATTTCTCAAGCTGCTTGAGATAAGTTTATCTCCGGCTACCCAAAACTACGTCATTTTGATTATTTATTTCCTTATATTTATTGATTCACCTTTGAATGGTTATGATTCCCTTTTTCTCTCTCATCCTTTATCACCATTGATCCATCTTTGTATGGTTATGATTTAGTAGCCTGAGATAAAGTTATCTCTGGCAGCTTGAGAAATGTTAATCCTATATATATATATATATATATATATATATATATATATATTGAAAGGGGGCAAAGGTACGAAGCATTTACAAACATCAATATTCATGCAATAGACTGTGATCACAAAAATGGTAACAAATATTGCTTCTTACACTGTTATTCCAAATCAGCCAACTTTCTGTTAGTGATCTTGTCGAACATAGTCCAGCATATACTCCCACTATCTACGTTTACAAATCAAAACACAATCACCACGATGTCATCGAGAGGATGAGAACCTCTCTCATGATATTTTAGTGTATTACTATCAAACTCAATCTGCCAGCTACCGGATTGTAATGCACTAAAATCTGGCTGAGAGAGGTTCTCATCCTCTCAGTGGCTTCGTTGTTGTGTTTTGCTTTGTAAACGTAGATAGTGGCTGTATGATTGGGATTCACTACATGGTCATTATCACATAGCCACAAACGACCGTTGGGAGTTGAATGATTTGGAATGATAGTGTAAGAAGCTGTAATGGTCCTGCAATATATATAGGAGAGTATTTCACGGAATGATATTAAATGATCTTACATTTTAAAGTAAATAAATAATGAATATACTATTACACGCCCATAATGATATTAAATGACCTTATTCTCAACTTCCTCGTACATTCCACGCGAAGCACAGACCATTACACGCCCAGCTCTAATTTTATAAATATGATATATACTATAATCAGTGGAGGACCGACAAATATATGTTTATGTCCAAACATTTAATAACCGGGGTTTGGGTGCAAAGCTCACGAATTTTTTTTATTTTATAAATTTTAAATATATTAAAAAAAGAATATAAAAAAAAAAACTTCAACTTAATAAAAAAAAATAGTAATAAAAAAGAACTAATCTATTACAATATAGAGAAAGGCAACCGACACATACATAACCTTAGAATATCATTAAACGAGTTTTTATACATGTCCAAGCCTAATTCTAACAACTAATTTTAGGCATGTAAACTCAGACCTTCACGAGTCGAGCCAAAGGCCCCTGGTTTGTTTATCACCCCTATTTACAAGTAAGATAGGGAATAGGCAACAAGCCAACAACGGACCTAGAAATTTTTTTTAATGTCTGCGCACTTAGAATAAAAAAGTAAAGGAATTTCTTTTAAATATATTAAAATATAAAAGAAATAAACAAAAAAAGAAAATAAAAATTTAACATAATATAAAAAAAGTAATCAAAAGTCAACTAAACTATTATATTAGAATATTTTGGGTCCTCAACAAAAATCACGGGCCTCAATTTAATCTTATAGGAAAAAAAATTTACTTATGATCCCTCAGAATTAAAAAATAATCCCAGATAATCAAAATAATGATCCTCTGAAAATCAAAAAGACCCACATTAATCTCTCAAAAGAACTAACATGGGTCTATTTTGGAATTTAAAAGGATCACGAATCAATTTTTTTAAGAGATTAAATTAGGTCCTATAATTTTTGTTGATGACACAATATATATATATATATATATATATATATATATATATATATATATATATATATATATATATGGGGAAGGATCCGTTTACAAATTTTTTTTGAATTTTTTTATTTACAAATTACATTATATTCTCTTGGAAGAACATAGAGAAACTAGTGTTCTCCCGGGTATTGTAGTTTGTAAACAAAAAAGTTTGTAAATATAACCTACCCTTATATATATATATATATATATATATATATATATATATATATATATATATATGGGTTTATCATCTATAATTTAACATGACCAGAAAAAATTTCCTACACTCATAATATTTTGTGGGGCCCACAGAAAAAAAAATTCCGGCACGCAAAACGAATCTCTATAACATAACACAAACATTTTTACTATAACATAACTCTTATAAAATCTATATATATATATATATATATATATATATATATATCTATATATATATATATATATATATATATATATTTCCAAAAAATTTGTATGTGCAATTGGACATACTTGCATGTACACAAATCCGCCACTTTGACTAGGTCCGCCAATCTATCCATTTACAGCAGTACCAGTCCGCTAGTCTATACAAACTATAGGTCACCAACTAAATGGTCCACCACCACATACTATCCAATTTTCTTTTTAATGTTTATGTCGGCAAGTGCGGACAATGGCGCATGACTAGGTCCGCAAGTGACTATAATCAGGTTCATGTGAAGCACGGACCATCACACACGCAACGACTGACGTGCCTTCGCCACATATTAGAATCGATACTTCATACATCAAATACAATATTAATTTGATATATTAATTTTAGAAATTTGAGCTTTTTTAAAGAAATATATTATATATTATAATTTATTTATATTTATTCAAACAAATTTTTTTTTTATACATATAAAAGATTAAGTGGGGTTAGACACCGGTATCACACTGGCTACTAGGGTCAAGATGTGGGGTTAGTCAAATGAAGAATCTAAACATAAGGATTTAACCTCAAGGTGTAGCTTAGTTGGTAAGCGGATTGCAGCTCAACAATCGAGCTCTCGTGGCTGATGAAGTCATGGGTTCGATTCCTACAAAAAGCACTTTGGCACCAGTGTTGAAAACCTTCTCACTCTAAGCCATGAAGGGATTAGTCTCATTCTACGGGATGAGGACACCCTGAGTTTAATGGGAAAAAAAAAGATACAAGGATTTTACCCACCCTGTAATGGGCTTGACACTGATGCTACTGCTAAATATTATTGTCGTTAAGTACTCTTCGTAGCTGATATACAATTATTGTTGAGGACAACAAACTTTTAAATCTGGGAATGGGGAACACCATCATATATAGTAGCAGTTCATAACCCTATTGAGCACGTGATGCAATTTTATTTTATTTTGTACAAGGAAGTTTCTGTTAACCTTTCTTTGCATTTTAATTTTTCTTTCTTTCCCCCGTGATTCACTTGTTGTTAAGAGTTAGGATTGTGTCAAAATGAAGAGTTGATAAGGGAATTAGTTAGTGATTTTGATCCTTAGGGCGATGACTTGCATGCTTGTTTTGTTTTTTTACGAATGAGCTAGCATTGATTGAGTATGTCTAAGAGTTAGCAGGAATAATAGAATTACAGCTTTGAGTGACTGAGAGAGAGTATAGTTAGCTGAATCATGCACCATACCTATGAGATTTTGAGCCTAAACATAAATTGTTTTCTTATCGGTGTGCGCTTCACTATTGAAAATGCTCTAGAACATGTTTTATTTCTCTTTGAGATGGTTGATTGCATGCACCGATGATATGATTGAGGAACTTTTTCTTATTTTAGTTACTTAGCCAAAAAGTCAATCATTATGATTCTCTTTATTTACCCATTTGAGTCTAGACTTGTTCCTTTTTGAATGACGTGATGTTTTAATTAGCCACTCCACATAAACATCTACCTTAGATAGGATAGAATTGCATAATTTTTATGGTAGGGTGTAAACATGAGCGTTATGTCTTTTGATGCTTAGTGGTGAAAAAGAAGGTTATGAGAGTTGAAAAAAAACAAAGGTAGAAAATAGTAAAAAAAAAAATTGTTTATGTTCCCCTTTGAATTTGTTGCAAATAAAAGTACAATGAAAGATCAAAATTATAATGATGTAAGAATAAAAATTATTAAAACTTAATCTTAGTCATTGATTTGATTACATTTGACGCACATATCTAATAAATTAGAGTTATTAAACATAAATAGAATCAATTACAAATTGAAGAAAACTATCATTTCTCAAAAAAGAAATAATAATCATTACTAAACGTGCGTTGAGTTTCCCCTTAAAATCTGCTTAAAAAAACAATTGGAGAAGAAATACTTGCAAGCTGTAGAAGGAACAAAGTGTCATCCATCCGTTGATGTTCTATGACGCGATATACACCAAACTATTTTTTTTTTTTGGGAGAATTCCACCAAACTCATTAATACCATTTACCAATTACCTGGTACAATATTATTGTTAGAAAAGGATAGGTGCGTTCCGTAATATAATTATTTCAACAGAATTTATTACAAGCAACTAGTCTTATAACTTGCCTTCCCTTAAATTAATAACCTCACTCAGGAAATTTTATTATTTTAATATATATACAAGGTATGATCCTTTGATACTGGTGTCAAATTTGAAGTTTGACACCTCATCTGAGAGTCTTTAGATCAAAAAAGATCAATAGTATCACATGCTTACAAATCAGAGTCGTTGATCTTTTTTTATCTAACGGCTCTCAGATGAGGTGTCAAATTTCAAATTTGACACCGGTGTCAAAGGATCTTACCTCCCCTCTCTCTCTCTCTCTCTCTATATATATATATATATATATATTATTTAGTGACTGAGAAAGAGTATAGTTAGCTGAATCAACTTATATATATATATATATATATATTACGAATTTTTTTAATATATATATATAAAATAAAATTTTGTTAATATTATTAAATTATTTGTTTTAAAAATTGTATAGTATAAAATTACTTACATGACATTATTAGATATCACACTTTCAAATTATATCAATTTTAACAAATCTTTTTTATTTCTATTGCTATTCCATCTATCAATTTTAACAAAATCTCATGCCTTATATTATCCCAATGAAAAAATTCTCTCTCAATTTTAATAAATCTTTCACCTCAGGTCTCTCATTATCTTATTTTTTTTATGAAATTAACAATGCTACTATTATTTGATTGTTTTGTTTCAAAATCCAATCATATCATCCACATGTTTTGAATGTTTTGTTTCGACTCATTATCTTCCATGGATTAACATTTTTTTTATACCGACCTTCGGTGTATTAATGTTTAGATAAATAAACTCATCTATATCTTATATTATATTTATTGGTTCATACGTGTTTTGATTTTTTAGATATTCTTTCAATTTGAAAAGTAATCCTCAATGAAACATTAAATCATTTAGAAGTAAGAGTCAAATGAAGTGATCTTAATTAGCTTACCACCTTTTTGCTCTCTTTTCATTTGCATAATTGTATTTCTCTTTATGTAGTGGTTTCGTATAGAGAAAAGATTTGCTCTAACTTAAAAGATTCACTTTTTGGGACAACTTGGTTGTAGTTTTTTATATATATATAAAATAATAAGACACTTTTTTATTATTATTAACTTTTACATGTCTTTGACCGAGCAATAGTACATTTTTTTCAATCTTTCAAATGTTGTTAAATGTTAATATTTTGGTAAAAAATTAACCAAATGAGTTCCTACGAGGTCAACAGGTAATAAAAATATTAATATTATGCAAATATAAAAAATTAATTTTACCTCTTTAATCCTGAATCCGCCAGCTGAATCATGCACCATACCTATGAGATTTTGATCCTAAACAGAAATTGTTTTCTTATCGGTGTGCGCTTCACTATTGAAAATGCTCTAGAACATGTTTTATTTCTATCTGAGATGGTTGATTGCATGCACTGTTGATATGATTGAGGAACTTTTTCTTATTTTAGTTACTTAGCCAAAAAGTCAATGATTATGATTCCTTTATTTACCCATTTGAGTCTAGACATGTTCCTTTTAGAATGACGTGATGTTTTAATTAGCCACTGCACATAAACATCTATCTTAGATTGGATAGAATTGCATAATTTTTATGGTAGGGTGTAAACATGAGCGTTATGTCTTTTGATGCTTAGTGGTGAAAAAGAAGGTTATAATAGTTGAAAAAACAAAGGTAGAAAATAGTAAAGAAAATAAAATAGTTTATGTTACCCTTTGAATTTGTTGCAAATAAAAGTACAATGAAAGATCAAAATTATAATGATGTAAGAATAAAAATTATTAAAACTTAATCTTAGTCATTGATTTGATTACATTTGACGCACATATCTAATAAATTAGAGTTATTAAACATAAATAGAACCAATTACAAATTGAAGAAAACTATCATTTCTCAAAAAAGAAATAATAATCATTACTAAACGTGCGTTGAGTTACCCCTTAAAATCTGCTTAAAAAAACAATTGGAGAAGAAATACTTGCAAGCTGTAGTAGGAACAAAGAGTCATCCATCCGTTGATGTTCTATGACGCGATATACACCAAACTATTTTTTTTTTTTTTGGGAGAATTCCACCAAACTCATTAATACCATTTACCAGTTACCTGGTACAATATTATTGTTAGAAAAGGATAGGTGCGTTCGGTAATATAATTATTTCAACAGAATTTATTACAAGCAACTAGTCTTATAACTTGCCTTCCCTTAAAATAATAACCTCACTCAGGAAATTTTATTATTTTAATATATATACAAGGTATGATCCTTTGATACTGGTGTCAAATTTAAAGTTTGACACCTCATCTAAGAGTCTTTAGATCAAAAAAGATCAATAGTATCACATGCTTACAAATCAGAGTCGTTGATATTTTTTGATCTAACGACTCTCAGATGAGATGTCAAACTTCAAATTTGACACCGGTGTCAAAGGATACTACCACTCTCTCTCGATATATATATAATCAACTTAAACTGGTGTAACAATAATAAATCTTATATCAAATTTTAACCGTTATTTTCCATGCATGTAATGTAATGGATATGATGTCTTTAAAATTAATATTTAATTAACGAGGGTGACCCAATTAATAACAATCGTTAGATTGACAGAAATTAACAGTTAAGAATCAGTTTAAGATTTATTATTCTTACATTGGTGTAAATTGATCCTGCCCTTATATATATATATATATATATATATATATATATATATATATATATATATATATATATATATATATATTGCATTTGACTCACATATCTAATAAATTAGAGTTATTAAATATAGATAGAATATTTTTTTATATATATATATATATATATATATATATATATATATATATATTAATGTTAGAATAAAAAATCTTAAAACTTTATCTTAGTTGTTGATTTGATTGCATCTGACTCGCATATCTAATAAATTAGAGTTATTTAATATAGATAGAAGCAATTACTAATAGAAAGTGTAACTTACATAAATTTAAAAGGATTATCTTATATATATATATATATATATATATATATATATATATATATATATATATTAATGTTAGAATAAAAAATCTTAAAACTTTATCTTGTCGTTGATTTGATTGCATTTGACTCACATATATAATAAATTAGAGTTATTAAATATAGATAGAACGGTTATATTAATTACTAATAGAAAGTGTAACTTACATAAATTTAAAAGGATTATATTTTATATATATATATATATATATATATATATATATATATATATATATGTTAGAATAAAAAATCTTAAAACTTTATCTTAGTCGTTGATTTGATTGCATTTGACTCACATATCTAATAAATATAGAGTTATTTAATATAGATAGAAGCAATTACTAATAGAAAGTGTAACTTACATAAATTTAAAAGGATTATCTATATATATATATATATATATATATATATATATATATATATATATATATGGAGCAGGATATTTTTACGCTAGTGTAAGCGTTAGAAGTCTTACACCTAATCCTGACCATTGATTCACTTATATCCAATGGCTCACATTACTAAATTATTAGAGCCCTTAGATATAAGTGGGATCAATGGACAACATTGTTAGTGTAACTTACACTGGTGTAAAATGATCCTAACCATATATATATATATATATATATAGGATCCTTTGACACCAGTGTAAAATTTAAAGTTTGACAAATCATCTGAGAGCCGTTAAATAAAAGAAAATGATGTCAAATGCTTACAAATCAGAGTTATTAATCTTTTTTTATGTAATGGATCTCAGATGATGTGTCAAAGGATCCTCTCCCCTTTCTCTCTCTATATATACATATTTCACAATATAGATGGCTTAAATTATGTTACTATTACGTTACCGTTACCGTTGGTAGTAATAATGTAATTATGTCTCATTTGTGATTATATAACCATTGCACTAATAGATCATTACTCCCTTATTCATGGTTGTAATGTTATATATTGATCTTATTTTTTTTATAGAAATTGTTCCAAGAGTATCCCCACCCGAAAGCCAAGGACCAATCTCCTCAAGATTGAGAGATCACACGTGGATACAACATGTTATTTTACAATATATTGACCTTGTTTGTATTGAGAGGATAGCTGAATGAGAATTAGATTTTTTCCCTACTTCTCGTTGTCTTCTCTCTTCCGTTTCTTCCTTTATTTTATAAAACTTACCAGCTGATCAATAGCCTCTATCTTCTTCATCGTTCCCCTTCCTACCTCCAATACCACCATCCGATCCCGATCATTAATATCCATTTTGTGGATTTTGGGTTTTATCTTTTGGGTTTTCTAAATTCTTTGTTGCGATGTCGTGTCTGTCAAATAGAATATGTTATCAAAGACTTTTTTTTTAGAAACTATTCCGAGGCATAGAAAAGATTTGTTTCTTTTCAAAAATAGTGCTAGGGAATAAAATGATTATCATGCACACCGTAGAACCTTGCAATGCTTATACACTAGCTAGTTAAAGTATTTTTCTCAAGAAGGATAAAATAAATATATTAATTAAGTTTTAACATCATTAAGAATGAACTTAGATGAAAAAAATCATAAGCGGTGAGTGAAAAAAAAAATAAAACTAAATAAGAGGTTAAGTGATACAAAGGAAAATCATATGAGGTTTTTGAACTTTTTCCTTAAAAGTTTTCTTAAAAGGTTTTTAATTAATATTCTTAGATACTTGATGAATTAATTTAAACAAATACTAAAATTATTTATATTTTAATACGTTTTATTACATTATTTTTGTATTTTTTTTTAAGATGGTAAAACTCCTAGTGAGTTTTTTTCTGTTAAAATAATTTTACTATGTATCCTTTTCTAACATTTATTGTACCTGGATATGATGGTACTAAAGATTACAGTTGTGCATTGCATCATAGCACATCAATGGATGGATGAAAATTTCATTTTATTTTTTCCAATTTTTTAATTTGAAACTCTACTGTCGGCTTTACACATATAGGTGTGGCTCTTTTTCTTTTTTGAATACATATAGGTGTGGCTTTTTTTTTTTTTTTTTTGAATACATATAGGTGTGGCTCTTTCATTATATTTTTCTAGTCCTGAACTTACTTGAAATCAATATGATAATAAGATGGTTGAAAAATTAATGACACTGTTGCAACTTGCAAGTGTTTCTTTTTTCAATAATTGTTTTTAAAGAAACTTTTAAGTGGCAGCTCAACCCAACGAATTAGGTCTACTTTTAAATATGATGATAAGAAGAAACAATTCAAACGCAATTTTTATTTTCGAAATAAAAATAGAATATGCTATTAAATAATTTTTTTTTCAGAAACTATTTCAAGACATAGAAGTATAAAATAATTATTTCTTTTCAGAAACAGTGTTAGGGAATAGAATAATTATCAGGCACACCCTTAAAACCTTGGAAAGCTTATACACTAGCTAGTTAAAGTATTTTTCTTAAGAAGCATAAAATAAACATAGTAGTTAAGTTTTAACATCATTAAGAATGGACTTGGATGAAAAAAATCGTAAGCAGTAAGTGATCAAAAAAATAAAAAAAAAATAAGGGGTTAAGTGATCCAAAGGAAAATCGTAAGAGGTTTTTGAACTTTTTCCTAAAAGTTTTCTTAAAAGGTTTTTGATTAATATTCTTAGATACTTAATGAGTTAATTTAAATAAATACTAAGATTATTTATATTTTAATACGTTTTATTACATTATTTTCGTATTTTTTTTAAGATGGTAAAGCTCCTAGTGAGTTTTTTCTGTTCAAATAATTTCACTATGTATCCTTTTTACCCTTTTACCCTTCATTAATTAATTAATAATCATTTTACCCCTTATTCAAAATTATCTACCGATCTGTCTCTCTTTAATCGATTAACTTGAAGATTTAATCAATTAAATGGTAAAAAATGGCTGACTTGAAGATTTAATCGATTAAATCTTCAAGTTAATCGATTAAATCTCCCAACAGGCAACAAAGGTCAAATCTTCTCCATAAACAAAAGCAGATCCATGCATATGAAGCAAATCAACAAGCATAGATAACCAAACAAACAAAGAAACCAACAAAAGAAAAACGGTTCTTGAAAACTGGATTGATTTACATGAACAGGCTTGACTCCATTTCTACCTCTCACATGAAAACCTTGCTTATTAGATGAAAAATGGCGCGAAGTGATCCTATTGTCAACCTCGGAACGATGACAACGATTAAGGCGAACAACGAACCCTTCCTGTCTTGCATATTCATTATAAAAAGACTTAGCAGAATTTTCAATCAATTTTCCGTGTATTGGAGGTTATTTGAACTTTGAAATTTGAACTTAATATAATATGAGTTGATTACGATTTGTATTTAATAGGAGCTGATTGCGTTTTGTATTTAATAGGAGCTGATTGTGTTTTGTATTTAATAGGACGCAATCAACTCCTATTAAATACAAATCGCAATCAAGTCCTATTACATTAAATTCAAAATTCAAATAACCTATAATACTGTGTTTGTCTCATTCAATCAATGTTTTCACGCTCATTTGGGATATTTATTCGATTAAATATAAGTTTTAATCGATTAAATCAATTAAGAGGGATATTTAATCGATTAAATATTCAAGTCAACTATTTTTGCTAGTTGTGACCATTTAATCGATCAAATCTTCAAGTTAATCGGTTAAAGAGGGGCAGATTGGTAGAGAGTTTTGGATAAGGGGCAACATAATTATTAATTAATTAATGAAGGGCAAAAGGGTCAAAAAAAAAAAAAAAAAAAAAAACTATATATCCTTTTCTAACATTTATTGTACCTGCCACTGGACATGAGGGTATTAAAGATTGCAGTTGTGCATTGCATCGTAGCACATCAATGGATGGATGACAATTTGATTTTATTTTTTTCCAATTTTTTAATTTGAAACTCTGCTGTCGGCTTTACATATAGGTGTGGCTCTTTCATTATGTTTTTCTAGTCCTGAACTTACTTGAAATCAATATGATAATAAGATGGTTGATAAATTAATGACACTGTGTCAACTTGCAAGTGTTTCTTTTTTCAATAATTGTTTTTAAAGAAACTTAAAATGGTAGCTCAACACAACGAAATAGGTCTACTTTTAAACATGATGATACGATGAAATAATTCAAACACAATTTTCATTTTTGGAATAAAAAATAGAATATGTTATCAAATAATTTTTTTTCCATAAACTATTCCAACCCATAGAATTAGAAAATAATTGTTTCTTTTAAGGAACAGTGTTAGGTATTGATTGTTGTCATGCATACCCTTGGTAGGGTTGGCAAAATGGGCCAACCCGGCTCAACTCGACCCAACCCGTGTTCAACCCGAAAAAAAAATGAGCTGGGTTATGGTTGGCTCGAAAAATAAACGAGTCATAAAATTCAACCCAACCCGACCCGAGTCGGGATAGGGTTGGCTCGAAAAAATAGAAAAATAAAATAAAATTCCATTGATGCTATAACTTCTGAATTTTTTCCCTAATTTATTAATTCATCCAATACAAAGAAATTATAAAGATAAACCATAGAAAATTCCTTTTGCATTTGGACTTGGACTTAATGGCCGTTGGCACCACATTTACATTGTCACGGATATTACAAAAAAAAAGGTCCTTAATGTACAATTTTAGACTTATCGGCAGCTGCAGGATATTTTTGTTTGGGTTTTTGGAATTGAGAGTTTATGTTTTAGCTTTCCACTTTACCTTCATTAATTTTTATACTTTTATATTAAAAATACCATAACCCGCGAGCCAACTCGTTTAACCCGTGGGTTAACTCGGTTTTTTTCGAGCTGAAACGAGTCAGGCTGACTCGAGTTACTAACTCATTTTCCCTAACTCAACCTGGCTCATTTTAGGTGGGTCATGATGGGTTGACTCATTTTTGCCAAGCCTAACCCTTAGAACCTTGCAAAACTTATACACTAGCTAGATAAAGTATTTTTCTTAAGTTGGATAAAATAAACATATTAATTAAGTTTTAACATTATTAAGAATGGACTTGGATGAAAAAAAAAATCAACATCATTATGAATGGACTTGGTTAAAAGAAAATCATAAACGGTAACTGATAAAAAAAAGAAAAAAATAAAGAAGAGGTTAAGTGATCCAAAGGCAAACCATAAGAGGAATTTCTTTTTTTTTTTTTTTTGGTAGACAACCATAAGAGGATTTTGAACTTTTTCCTAAAAATTTTCTTACAAGGTTTTTAATTAATATTCTTAGATACTCAATGAATTAATTTAAATAAATACTAAAATTATTTATATTTTAATACGTTTTATTACATTTTTTTTGCATTTTTTTTAAGATGGTAAAACTCCTAGTTAGTTTTTTTTCCTGTTGAAATCATGGTACTATGTATCCTTTTCCAACATTATTGTACCTGGCCACTGTATATGAGGGTATTAAATGTTACAGTTGTGTATTGCATCAGAGCACATTAATGGATCGATGACAATTTCATTTTATCTTTTCCAGTTTTTTCATTTGAAAATCTACTGTCGGCTTTACATGTAGGTGTGGCTCTTTCATTATGTTTTTCTGGTCCTGAACTTACTCGAAATCAATATGATAAAAAGATGGTTGATAAATTAATGACACTGTTGCAACTTGCCAGTGTTTCTTTTTTCAATAATTGTTTTTAAAGAAACTTTTAAGTGGTACGTAGCTCAACACAAAGAAATACGTCTACTTTTAAATATGATGATAAGATGATGATGGAGGATATTCTAACTATCAAAAATTCTTACTAGTAACTTACTACTTATCACATCACTATTGGATCAAAGAGAGAATGTTAAAAAGTTTTTGAAGAGAGAGAAAATGTTAATTTAATGGTGCTTAGATGGTAGTAAGTTGGTAATGGAAAATTTTGGTAGTGAGAATATCTCTTCTCTAAGATGATATGTTTAAGAATAAATATTTTTAATCACTTATGCAGTTGTGCCTTTTTTAAGCACTTATTCTCTGTATTTTTTTCATCCAAACTCATTTTTAACATTGTTAAAAAATAAAACTAATTTGTCTATTCTACCCTTCTTAGAAAAAAATAGAACAAAAAGATAAAAAATAAGAAATAATATCAAATATGTTAGAAACTTATAACACTTAAAGAAAAAATTAAAAAATTAAAAAAATTAAAACAGAAAAAAATTAAATTTGTCAAAATCAAAAAGAAGAAAGTAGACCAAGGATAAAAAAATTTGTTAAAAACTTTCCATGGTAATAGCAAAAACTAAAAATAAAAATAAAAATGAGAATGCTTACCGAAAAAATGAAAATAATCTAAATTAAAAAAGAAAAATATCCACACCAAAAAAAAAAAGAGAAAAAAAAGGGCTTAAGACAAAAAAATAGAAGAAAAAATAAGTGGATAATAATACACTAAAATCTTGTTGAGCAAGTTTCTCATACTCTCAATGGCATTGTCGTGAGTAGGGACATAAATTTTTGATACGACATGAAAATTTGTGTTCGGGTTGTCCTATATTAAAATTTGTGTCGTGTTCATGTTGGGAAAACATGATAGGAAAAATTCATGTCGTGTTGTGTGTCGTGTCGTGTCAACACGAATTGACCTATATTTTTTAATTCAATTTTTTTTTGTCAATTACTGTTTTAACCCATAATTTGCATGTTATTTGTGTCTGATCGTATCAACCCGCAAAATATGCGAGTCGTGTTCGTGTCGAAGATTCTAATACTAATAAAATTTCATGTCATGCTCGTGTAATGTATATTCATGTTGTGTCAAATTCGTGTCATGTTATGTGGTATCGAGTGATTTTGACACCCTTAGACTATTACTCATGGGTGTGTTTTGATTTGTAAACGTATATATTGGGTGTATGACTTAGACATACGACATGGTCATTATCAAAAAGCCATAAACAACTCTTGGGAGTTGACTGTTTTGGAAGGACAGTGAAGAAGCTGTATTGGTCACCATTTTTGTACTTATAGCCTTAATGTGGTTGATGCTCTCCGGCAAGTATACCGATCGCACAAGTAATAAAGTGATAAATAAAGTTCGTCTCCACAGGGATTAGGATCTAATATCAAGTAAAATTTTCCTTAAAGAATGAAAGATTTCAAAGAAGGTTTTGACAAATATTGTCAACTTGGGTAAAATTGATTTCTGAAAATAAAAGAATTGTTTTTGTATATTTAGATTGAAAAATAAAACAATAAAATTGAAAATTGATTTGTAGAAAAATATGAGAAAAACATTGTAGCCAGTGTTCATTCACCAAATGATCCCCGCTTTTTACTCCGGATTGATTTACAATAATTATTTATATAATCACTCAGATAAATTATCCTCTAAAAAGAGTTAATAGTTAACCGTCAATTCCTTGCAGGGTTAACCCTTTAATCCCATGAGAAACCCCAATTCCTTGCAATGTTTCTCAAGGGATCAAGCAATGGACGCGATAATTTAAGCATTTGCAATCGTATACACGTCTATTCCTAGCACACATACATATTGTTATCTTACCCCTTTTCGAGATCAAAACCCCAATATTCCTATCTAGGGTTTTGATCCTCAGAATATCCCCAACTATCAGATTGATCAACTCTAACAAAGGGAATATAAAATTCGCACAGAGTAAAGATAAAGATAATTATATAAATCAAAAACCACAAATCAGTCCTTCGTGTCAAGGGTTCACATATGGATCGTGACCCTGACTACAATAAAAATGATCTAGCCGATCAACATCATGATCGCTGATCTAAAATTCAACATAAAATTAAAACAAAAGATAAAGAAATACTAGAAGTAGATGAAGAACGAAGAACAACTCCAGTGCCCTTCTCCTCCAATCTCCAGATCTGCCTCTCAACCAACTGTGTCTGTGTTCTTTTTTTTCTTCCAATCTGCAAAGTCTGCCGACCTAATTCAGCAAATGTCCATTTTATAATATTCTCTTCTCATTCCAAAAATGCCCTCAGAAAACACGGAGATCTATCCCGGAAACCGGTGCCGGTTGGAGCCGAATTGGCGCAAGTTTGCGCCACTCCTTTTCTTCCTGGCGCTACCCAGCGCCATGCTTCACAAATAATGGCGCTAGTTAGTGCCAATTCCACTTATTTTGGGCGCTAGCTAGCGCCAACTTTTATTCATTTTAGGCACTAGCTAGCGCCAATGCACTGAGTTACGGCGCTAGCTTGCGCCATTTTCTTCATGAGTGGGCGCTAGGTTGCGCCAAGGTTCTGTGTTATTGCGCTGGGGGGCGCCACTTTGGTGCTACCTCGCGCCACTTTGGTGCCTTCGCTGCAAAGTTCGTAAATTGGCGCGGTTTTGCGTCAGTTTGGTGCTGATCCGTGCCATGCTTAGTGTGCTACACCAGTGTAAAATTGCATTAACAGGCTTTTTATAATTCTTCACTTATTTTTCCTGTAAAAATACAATTAAAAGGTGAATATTATTGACATTCAAAGAATCAATATAATTAGCAAATATGTATTTAATTCGCTCTCTTATGACTCAATTCTTGTCAATTTTATCACAGAAAAATCACACTTGCCAGAGGCACATCAAACCATTCCCAGATTTAAACATTGTTGTCCCCAGCAATGTAAAAGACTTAATCCAGGAAATATTCACTTAATCCAACATAACAATCATAGTCACTCTCAGACTCAATATGCCATGCATGCCCGACTCAATATCATGAACTTCCAATAATGTCATTAGCTTCTTATTTATACAAGTCTACATTGATCACCCCTTACACAGATAAATAATGTTCGCTCAACACTCAGTGTTTAAGGGTATCATGAGCACTCAATTACTCAAAGCTATAACACTACCATATGCTTGATCAGATTCTCAAAAATTCTTAAAATTGAAGAATCAAACACATGCATCAATTGATCAAAAGGGCTTCACAGGTTGTAACTTGGCCAGGGTAATAGGTAGAAAAATTTGGATAGTAGCTCATAATCAAGAGATTGAAAACTGATATTATTTTATTTTCAACAATTTCAACTCAATTGTTTTGCTCCACTAACATTCCCACAGAATTTCGGGAATTCATTCCTTCCAGCCACCTTTTATTTATTTTCTTTTTCTTGCATTTCACTTTACCCCTTTTTTTTCATTCCTTGACCTTTGTGGAGCTTGCCTCACTTCCTTTACTTTATTTCCAACACCTTCAGTGATTCAATCTCAACCAAGGTAAGTCATAAGGATATTGGCTAAGCCATTAATCAGGCCACAGGTCATTTTACAAAAAAAATCAGTTCAGGCTCAAAAGGTCTAGCAAGGGAAAATTTCATACATGTGGGTTATTTTGGCCAATAGCTAATAAGAACAAAATGCCTTTATCATATCAATCAATGCATGCATCACAGAGAAACAAATCAAGTTCTAGAGTATTACAACAGTGAGGCCTCTCAACAAAAATATCAGTGTTTAGGCTCAAAACCTCACAGCTATGGTACCAATGCAGATTCAAGACAATTGACTTCAGACATTATCATAATTCACAATAATAACTCAGACAAACGAGCAATCATGCAATCTAATTATGCCTATACAATGTTATGCCAGAAAGTCATACAATATATTCCAAGAATTTAATCATGTACATTAACAAGATAAGCACATTCAAATCTGGGATAACACATTTTTTTTAAAGATAAAAATAACTATAAAAATAACTAAAAAATAAAAGAGTTAGAATATCTCCCCTGATCGAAGAATTGAAGTTCTAAAGATAAGCTTCACTTTATTTGGAGCTCTGTAGCTCCAGATATTGAATTTTTACTAAAATAGGTTCGTTGTTGTCTACATATCCGGATATGTCATATCTGGATATCATATTCGGATATTTAGTGACAATGGCCAAAAATAGCAACCCAGCACAAAAATATCCCTTAAAATACCATCTTTCACCTAGATAAATCTATCCCATCAACTTAGCAAGAATTTTAACACTTAGGTTCATCAACAAACACTCAAGTTATTTTTTTGAATAAATTCAAAGGTATCATCCGGTCGTAACCGAAGAATAATCCCCATCGAGCACCGTCGGACCCTTTCGGGGGTGGCTCTCCCAAATTCTTTTTTTCCATTCCCAGGGCTCGAACTCGAGACCTATGGTTAAGGGGCCCAGGCTCCTTACCACCTGTGCCAAAGGAGTTTGGTAACACTCAAGTTATCAAAACTCATAATTTTACATCTTCAAATCATGTTATTTTCATAAAAACACTAAAGGAAGTGTTGAGGTATATACCCATGAGCTTCAAAATAGAAAAAGGAAGGGACTTCATGGTCTACAACCCATTTTCTACTGCTGTAACACCCCGTGTATACCCGATTTGTTATCATGTCATCGTATTAAGCAACGCTTAATAAAAATGCGGGAATAAACATTTTCTTTTCAATTATGACGTCATCAATGTTAACCAAATTGATTACTTAATCCTTTTTCAAAATAATTTCTGTAATTGAATTGCAATAAAAGCTAAATACATTGATTAACCTCATAATATAAATAAGTGAGTATCTAAGTCACAGAACTACAACACGTAGTCCGGACTATAATCCTGATACAATTATACAACTCGAATCTAAATCAACAGAGTAAAGTCAATGTGGCGTGGATAACCCCCATGTTCACCAAATAAGGCAACAAAGCCCAACAGAGTCTCACATCAATAACATGATAATATATGTAAAGCATGTCAGAATCCAACACATCATCATAAAAGCATAAATCTCAACTCAACTCTGGCCTCCTGCCGCCCGAGTTATCAACCCCCGAGTTATCTGAACCTGAAAATGTGCCCCAAACGTGGGGTGAGATCTCTAAACATAAATCTCAGTAAGACAAGGGTCCTCAAGGATTTCTCCACCCCAAGCTCAGTTACATGTGCAATATAAGTTCTAAAAGCAGTAAAATAGTATAAGTTCCAAAATCAGTGCAATGCAGTAGAATAATCATGTCATGTGTGTCAACTATTCTATTGGCCAGAGAAATGCAGGATTTACATACGTCTATTACCTACAATCAGTGCAAGACGCCACTTGCACCTACCCACAGAACACCCAATTGTATGTCTCCTACATACTCAGGTTTACCATCTAGGTGGAACAACACATGCATATCATAAGGCATTTGCACATAACAGCTCAACAACATTTCAAAATCAATACATGAAAACACATCATGCGTATAAACCATTCCCCCATGGGGTATGGTGGAACCAACAATGCTAAACCGAGGACATGAAAGCTTGCCTCGCAAGCTAACTATCCAAACAAGAATCCAACCAAGCTCAAAGTCCACAAACCGCAGAATCACAATCTGTTTTAGACCAGCAATCATATCAACATTCCTCATCTAATAATTCAGGACACAAAAACAACATTTTCTTCTTCGTTTCATGTCTTTAGGCTTCTCACAAAGCCATAAGCTCTTAATCGCTTAAATTCTGACTTAGTTAGTTATTACAGAGATTCAACTCAAGCAATCTAGGGTCCATAAACCCCAAATATAGTTCTGTATGAACAGAACAGTCGATGTCTCGAAATTCCTAGAATAATCGGATATTTGTCGGGAACATATCCGGATATCCATATCCGGATATCACAAGTCCCATATCTGGATATCAATATCCAGATATTTCACGACAGAATGTAGATTCCGCATTTCACGAAGATATCCATCCAAGGTTACGTTTTTAACAGGTCTATATGTCCAAGAATCCATTTTTAAGCATATTTAGACCAGTACTCATGCTAGTTACTTAATCACCTTATTAAGCATGCCAAAACTTGATCTTAACTAATAAAACTTCAAGAACAAAGTTGATGAACATACCCAAGGCTCAAAACAGAAGCTAGAGATGCTCTTGGAGCTCACAATCACCTCCAAAATTCGGACTCCCAAGGTACACGAAAATGGCTCTCAAGCTTGGCACTTTATACCGCAAGATTGCTTCTTGAAGTTCAAAATCCCATGACAATGGCTCCCACAACCCAACACACTAACTCAGCCCCCAAAATCCCACCAACACAGAGGCTACAACTTAGAAATGAGTGACCACACTCTCTCTCAAGCTTGCTCTCACTCACCTATACCATTTTGGTGAAGAAACATGAACAAAGGTGATCACTTAGAGGAAGTTTTGAAGATAAATGGGGGTGGCAACATTGAGAGCAGTTTTGGCACCAGTTCTCATTATTTCGACTTGAAACTCGTTTTACTATTCCTATATATTATTATAGGAATATTTCCATACTTATTATAATTTTCTGGGATACTTCGTCGGTACGCACTTATACCGTGAGGCAGAACTGGTATCTGCACTTTTCTTCAGAACGACTTTTAGCATTATTAATCACTTACCATAATTATTTAATCATTCTCATAATTATTAGGGTCAATTATGGAATTATTTCTTTAATCTCATTTATTTAATTAATTTCCTAAATTAACGGTGCGGGTTCTTACATTCACCCCACCTTTTAGGATTTTGTCTGCAAAATCAGAAACATACCTTTCCCGAAATTCAGGGTATTGCTGGAGAAGCTCGTCCTCTCGCTCCCAAGTGCACTCCTTAGGAGTTCTTCTAGTCCATTTCACTTTGACCATCGGGGTGATCTTGCTCCTCAGCTTCTTCTTGCCTCGATCGAGAATCTTGAGTGATCCGACGGGAGTCTTTAGGTTCTCCCGAACCTCCACATCATCCGGTTGTACCACATGCGAAGGATCCGCAATATTCTTCCGAAGCTGAGACACGTGAAACATGTCGTGAATGTTGGCCAAGTTCGGAGGCAAGGCAAGCCGGTAGGCAACAGGCCCTACCCTATCAAGAATCTGGTATGGCCCAATAAATCTAGGGCTAAGCTTCCTCACTTCGAGTGCCCGACCAACACCGGTGACAAGTGAAAGTCTCACAAACACGTTCTCATCCTCACTGAACTCCAGTGGATGATGCTTAACATCATAATAACTCATTTGGCAATTCTGCGCCTGCTTCACCTTCTCTCTGATCATCTGGATCTGCTGGGTGGTATCTTGGACAAATTCCAAGCCAAATAACTCCTTGTCTCCAACCTCAGACCAACAGGTAAGAGTCCGACACCTCCTACCATATAGTGCCTCGTAGGGCGCTATGCCCAGGCTAGCATGGAAATTATTGTTGTATGAGAACTCAACCAATGGCAGTACCTATCCCATGCTGAGCCCTGCTCCCATGTACAAGCCCTCAACATGTCCTCCAATGTCTGGATGGTCCGCTCAGTCTGTCAGTCAGTCTGAGGGTGATAGGTTGTACTCAGTCTCAACTGCGTACCAAAAGCTCCCTGTAGCACCTCCCAGAACCGAGATGTGAACTTTGGGTCCCTAACACTGATGATACTCTCGTACACCCCATGAAGCCTCATAATCTCGCGAACATAAAGTTTGGCCAACTGCTCAGTAGTGAAGCTCACTTTTACCGGAAGAAAATGGGCAGACTTGGTCAATCTGTCCACAATGAACCAGATAGAGTCACAACCAGCCTGAGTCTTAGGCAATCCCACCACGAAGTCCATGGAAATACTCTCCCACTTCCATTGCGGTATCTCAAGAGGTTGAAGCTTACCACACAGTTTCTGGTGTTCGATCTTCACTATCTGACATATCAAACATTTGGACACATAGACAGCTATGTCTTTCTTCATGCCCGGCCACCAGAAATTTCTCTTCAAGTCCTGATACATCTTTATAGCACCAGGGTGGATAGTAAATTGGCCCTTATGAGCCTCTGTCATTACCTCTTCGGTAAAAGGACCTCAAGGAATCACGATCCTCTTCTGGAACATCAAAAGTCCATCCTCATTCCTGGACACGTCGTCCTAATTCTTCACATAGTCTAGGCACTCTCTTTGCACCTACGCCTCTGATGCTCTCCGACAAGTATACCGATCGCACAAGTAATATAATGATAAGAAAGGTATCGTCTCCATAGGATTGGGATCAAATATCAAATAATTGTCTTTTTAAGAATGGAGGAATTCAAATAAGTGTTTGAAATATTGTTGATTTAGGTAAAAATGATAACTGAAAATAAAGACTTATTTTTGGCTTTTTGTTATGAGAAATAGAACAGAAATTGAGAATTGATTGTGTAAAAATATGAGAAAAGCATCGTAGCTAGAGTACACTCACCATATGATTCTCACTTCTTACTCTGGATTGATTTACAATACTCATTTATATAATTACTCAGATAAATTATTATCTAAAAATATTAATAGTTAACCCTCAATTCCTTGCAAGGTTAACCTTTTAATCCCAATTGGAACCCCAATTCCTTACGATGTTCCTCATGGCATTAAGCAATGAACTCAATAATTTAAGCATATGCAATTAAATATACATCTATTCCTAACATGCATATGAATTGTTATCCTACCCCTTTTCAAGATCAAAATCCCAATATTCCTATCTAGGGTTCTAACCCTCAGACTATCATCAACTATTAGATTGATCAATTCTAATAAAGAAGATATACAATACACACAGGGTAGAGATAAAGATAATTATATAAACAAATAATCATAAACCAATTCGTTGTAATAAGGGTTCACATAAGGTTCGTGACCCTAACTACAATAAAAAGAACTAGCCAACCATTATCATGGCTAAAAATTCAATATTCAACATAAACTGATAAATGAAAGGGAAGAAGATGAAATGGATCCGTGGAAAAATCTCTATGAGCACAACCGTCGGCTCTCTTCTGAATGGAATAGGACAGATCGATCCCTAATTCTGTAAAAGGCATCCTATTTATACGCCTCTTTTCTTTCTTCCAAAAATACCCTTGGACAGCACGGTGTATCTTTCTAGCAAACCGGCACCAGTTGGCGCCGGTGTGGAGCCACTTGGCGCCGTGCCTCTGTCCGAATTGCAAAAGGAGGTCCTGAAATTCTTGCAAACCAGCGCCAGTTGGCGCCGTTTCCAAAACACTGCTGCAAAATTCGTAGATCGGTGTGGGTTGGCGCCAGTATGGCGCCAATCCGTACCATTTTGTTTGAATTTGTACTATGCTACATCAGTGTGGAGTCGCGTCAACAAGCTTTTTACGATTTTGTAATTTTCACTTCTTCTACCTGTATAAACACAACCAATAGGTGAGAAACATCATTGACATAAAAAGAATCAATATAATAAGCAAATATGTATTTAAATTGCGTTTTATGTAGCGAAATACCCAGTATTGGTTCTGATATCACTGCTTATTTTTTTTACCCCAAACTTGATATACTTAACCTAGATAGTTTTATAGGAATATTTATATTTTTATTTCACTTTTTTGACTTACTTCGCCGATATCCATTTATACCGTGAAATAGCCGGCGTTTGCACTTTCATTCTAAAAATTGACTTAAAATAGAACAGGCTTAGGCTTTTAGAAAAATCTACTTAGAAAATAGGTCATAGACTTTTTTTGTATATGTCGGGACTATAAGTCTATCAGCCTATATCATATTATTTATTTTAAACAAAAAATAAAAAATTATGATTTTAATAATTTTGAATAATAAAGTAATATTATTTTAGTTATTCTTTTAATTGTTGAATGTCTAATAGGCTTCAACAGGCTAACAGGCCTAAGCCAAGGCTTTTATTTTTTAAATATAAGTGAGGCCAGACTTTTAATTCGGAGCCTACACAGGCTAATAAGCCAGACCAACCCCTATGATTTTTATATAGGCCTAGCATATTTAAGACAAACCCTAGCCTAGCCTAGCCTATTTACACCCCTACCTACAACTGCAGTTATGAATTTTACAAAACAGATGCCAAAGTTGCCTCTATTAGGGTTTATTACTTTTCTAATCAATTCAATCATGATCCATTAACTTCAACAATTTAATCTTCATTCTAATTACCTTTAGTCCACTTTAAAACTCTAATTTCACTTAGTATTTTTATCAAATACATAATATGCATCACTTTACTCTCTCTCTTGACAGATTTGCTCTTGGTTTATTAACCAACTTTCTTTTTTTCATTTTAAACATTTCCATGCATAGTTTCACTTAAAACTCATAAACAATCACCAAGAGCATTAAACCACTTAAAACAACATCATAGAATCATGATTAAACATAACCCTAATCAGCTATGTACAACTTCATACAACAATTTTCAACCGCCAAAGTTTAAGCCTATTACCTTGTAGAACTCTTATTTTTCCAAAGAGCATGAAAGTGGAAACACACTTTGAAGGACGATATCTCAAAATATAAGACTTTCCAAGATGAAAAATAAGATGGTTTTGATCACAAGATCAAGAACTACAACTTTTATGAAGAAATCTTGACCTAAAAATGGCTAGAACCTATTGAACTAACCTTGTCCTTTTCTTCATGGTGTTCTGATCAGTTCTATGAGAAGAAAAGGATTTACTCCACAAGGCTGCCAACCTATACAATAAATATCTCAAGTTATATGACTTAATTTGTTTAATAACTTTTCATCTTATATATATATATATATATATATATATATGAAAAAATATTTCTACAGCTAGTTTAGATAAGCTTATCTACAGCTATCCCAAAAACTACGTAGTTTTGATTAATGAAGAGCATTTTTGTAATTTTAGGTGAATTAATGAAGGGTGTTTCAGTAAAATTCATATGATAAAAAAATAAACAAAATTAGGGAAACACCCTTCATTAGTTCGCCTAAAATTACAGAAACACCATTCATTAATCAAAACGACGTAGTTTGTGGGGTAGCTGTAGATAACGTTATCTAAAGTAGCTGTAGAAATGTTTACCCTATATATATATATATTGGTACGTACAGGGGTCTACTTTGACTTTTTTTACCTATTTTGATAAGAAAGTTGCAAATTGGAATAATATCAACTAACAAAATGATAAAAGGATGATGAAATTGAATGGGATAGCTTTACTGAGGAAGCTTGACCTCTTTGCACAAGTGCAATATTTCTTGGATAAAAATTCACGATGGCTTTATTTCTTGATTACAAGTTTAAATAGAAAACACCAAAGAACCAGTAAAACAGAAAAATAACTAGTACCTTAAAGATAGGCTCCAGTAACAACTAATGGCCTAATCTTTAGCAACTCAAATACTAACATAACAGTAAAATAATAACTAGATAAAATAACATAACGGTAAAATAATAAAATAATAACAGCAGCAATGTTTCTTCTAGTAGCCATCATTATAGGAGGATTTTATGGTTGTAACATATCCTCCCTCCCTTAAATGAAGCTTTTCTCCTCAAGAGTAAGATTTGGAAATTGAACCTACAAAAATTCCAAATCCTCCCATGTTGCTTCAGCTGGGGACAGCCCTTGCCAATGAACCAATACTTGCTTCTTTCCCTTCTGTTCTCGATACTCCAAAATTGCAGCAGGTTGGGACAACAGTTGCTGTCCACTTTTATCCGTTGTTGGCAATTGAGTTTGCACTTGGGTCTCCTTCCCTACATGCTCCTTGAGTAATGAAACATGAAAAACATTATGTATCCTTGCATCTGAAGGCAGTTCCAGTTTATAAGCTACCTTACCAATGCGCTGCACAATCTTGTAGGGTCCATAAAACCTTGCAACCAGCTTCATGTTTCTTCTTCTTGCAATACTCAGTTGTCTATAAGGCTGTAATTCTAGATACACAACATCTCCCACTTGGAATTCTCTTTCCTTGTGCTTCCCATCATAAATTTTCTTCATTCTACCTTGTGCCTGCAGCAGCTTTTCTTTGGCTTCTTTAAGGACATTATCTCGAGCTATGAGTTTTTCCTCCACTCCTGCAACCTTGGCTGTACCTGGAACATATGTTAGCAAGGTAGGAGGTAATTTTCCATATACAATTTCGTAAGGGGACCTTCCATAAGCAGAATGGATGCTAGTATTATAACAATACTCTACCCAAGTAAGCCATTTTGACCACTCCCTTGGCTGCAGCCCTGTGAGACACCTTAAATGCATTTCAAGAGTTCGATTGACCACCTCTGTTTGCCCATCCGTTTGTGGATGGTAGGCTGAACTGAAGTTGAACTTAGTACCATTTAAAGAAAATAACTCCTTCCAAAAGGAACTTTGAAAGGTTACATCTCTGTCACACACAATAGTTTTTGGCATTCCATATAACCTAAAGATGTTATCAAAAAAAATCTTGGCTATACTTATAGCCGAATATGGATGAGCAATTGCCATGAAATGTGAATACTTGGAGAATTGATCAACCACTACATATATTGTGGTCTTGCCACCTGAGTTGGGTAAACCTTCTACAAAATCCATAGAAAGATTTTCCCATACTTGAGTAGGTACTGGAAGAGGTTGAAGAAGACCAGCAGGAAGGGATAGATCAGCCTTATTTCTCTGACATGTCTCACATTCTCTTATGTATTGCTTGAGATCTCTTCTTAATCCCTTCCAATAGAAATTTAATCTCAGCCTTTGAAGTGTCTTAAAATACCCCTCATGAGTGCTGTCATGGAATTGGGCCAAAATATCCTGAATAAGATCATAATCAGCTGCCAAGTAAATGCGGTTCTTAAAAAAAATTATATCTTCCCTGTACTGCCATGGTCCCATGGCTTCTCCTTGCATAATCAACTCAATTAATTTTTTTAGGTCCTCCTTTGTTTGCACTTCTTCTTTAACAGCATCCAAAAACTTAGGAACAGGGCATGAAATTGCATTCACAGCTATAAAATCTTCGTGCTGCCTTGATAAAGCATCAGCCACTTTATTTTCACGCCCTTTCTTGTACTCAATGATGAAATCAAAGCCCATCAACTTGAAGAGCCATTTTTGTTGAGCCACAGTTGTAATTTTCTGTGACCACAAGTGCTTCAAGGCTTGGTGATCAGTCCGAACAATAAATTTTCTTCCAAGGAGGTATGGCCTCCATTTCTGCACAGCCAAAACCAAAGCAAAAATTTCTTTCTCATAAGTTGATAAAAGAAGGTGTTTACCTTGTAAAGCATAGCTGAAATATGCAATAGGTTTCTCTTGTAGCAACACAGCACTAACCCCACTTCCACTAGCATCGCATTCGATCACAAAGACCTTTGAAAAATCTGGAAGGCCAAGTATAGGAGCTTGGGTCATAGCATGCTTCAGCTTAACAAAGGCTTCTTCTGCAGCAGGTGTCCAAGTAAATGAATTCTTTTTTATCATATTTGTCAAGGGTCTTGCTACACTACCAAAATGCTGGATAAATTTTCGGTAGTACCCACAAATACCAAGGAATCCACGCATTGCTTTGGGTGTAGCAGGTTTTGGCCAATCCATAATGGACTTGATTTTATCAGGATCTACTGACACACCATCTTCTGAAATGACATGTCCCAAGTAGCTTACTTGCCTCTTGCCAAACTCACATTTCTCCATCTTTATGAACAGTTGGTGCTTCCTCAAGGTCTCCAGAATAATTTGTAAATGATTGAGGTGGTCCGCCCAACTCCGACTATACACCAGGATATCATCAAAAAACACAAGTACAAATTTTCTGAGATAATCTTTAAATACCTCATTCATTAATGACTGTAATGTTGAGGGTGCATTTGTAAGCCCAAACGGCATGACCAAATACTCGTAGTGACCGTGGTGCGTACGGAAGGCAGTCTTCTCAATATCTTCAGATTGCATTCTTATTTGATAGTAGCCTCACCGAAGATCCAACTTAGAGAAAAATCTTGCACCGTGAAGCTCATCTAGGAGTTCATCTATCACTGGTATTGGAAATTTATCTTTCACAGTGATTTTGTTCAGGGCCCGATAGTCTATGCACATTCTCCATGATCCGTCTTCTTTCTTCACCAATATTACAGGAGATGAATAAGGACTGCGACTATGTCTAATAATTCCATTTTCTAGCATTTCATCCACCAATTTTTCAATTTCTTCTTTTTGAATAAAGGGGTACCTGTAAGGTCTAACGGATAAAATCCTCCTATAATGACGGCTACTAGAAGAAACCTTGCTGCTGTTTTTACTGCTGCAATAGGATTCTGTGATCATAAGCTCTAATAGGAGGAAGACCTTTTGGTTCTGTTGATACCTCTGAATAATCTGGCAGCATTTTTTTAATTTCACTTGGAACAGTTTTAGATGTTGACAACGACCACATGGCCCCTTTCCATTGGAGGATCCAAACTGTACCTTTCTTTGTGTGCTGCTTCATCTGCTCCGGATTAACCACCTTATTTTCTGGTCTGGTCATCCCTTTTAAGGACACAACACGACCTTCCAAATTGAATTTCATCTCTAATTGAGAGAAATCCCAGTTAATGGGTCCCAGCATTCTCAACCATTGAGCCCCTAAAACAGCATCATAACCACCTATAGGTAAGAGAAAAAAATCAATACCCATAGTTACCTCATTGAATGTGATAGGAACTAGATTGCATTTTCCCGCACATTTCAACTTGGCTCCGGACGCAACCTCCACATCCATGCCATGGCTGGTTTCTAATCGATGGGTAGATTCCAGCATGCTTCGCGAACCTCGTACTCATAAAATTGTGAGTGCTTCCGGAATCCAAGAGCAGCACCGCTTGTCGTCCAGGGATTTTCGCCTTCACCCTCATTGTTTCTGTGTTCTCACTTCCGTACAGGGCGTGAAGCGAGATTGCCAGGGCTTCAAGTTCTGCAATAGTATCCTCTTCGAGGTCCATCTCTGCCTCTCCATCGCTTCCTTCTGACACAGCTTTAATGGCAAACAGCCTCTTACAACGGTGGCCCAATGTGTACGAATCATTGCAACGAAAGCAAAGTCCCTTGCGACGTCGATCTGCGATTTCTTCAAAGGTTAGCCGGCGAACCGGCGTGGCCTTAATGGGATTTGGATTGCTTGTGGCTGTGACAGTAGTGGTAACGGTGGGTGTTTTTGGGTTGGGAAGTGAAGGTAGTCTTCGAGAGTTTTGTGTGGCTGAACCTATTTGTTGGTTGCGGGCTTCATAGAGCCTAGCCAGCCCAATAGCAGCTGAAAGTGTTTTGGGTTTGTTTGCTTGCACATCTGTCCTGATTGTCTCCTTCAATCCACTAACAAAACAACTTACTTGTTTGGGCACTTCCAACCTTTGACAATAATTTTTCAAAGCTGCTTTGGTAATCTTGCACTGTCCCTTCTTGCTTCAGCTTTGTTAATTCTCCAAAAAAATCAATAAAACTATTAGGCCCAAATCGCTGCAATATCTCTTCTCTAAACTCCAGCCATGTAATAGTCGGGTAATCCTGGATCAATAATTGATACCATAACTGAGCATCTCCTAATAAGTGGAATGAAGCCAGTGAAACCTGCTCCGCCTCCGGTGTATGATGGTACTGAAAAAATTGCTCCGCACGGCACAACCAGCTAGTGGGATCTTCCATGTTATCAAATTTTGGGAAATCCAATTTGACAACCTTAGGAGCATATGCCGTATTGGGTCCTGAATGATGGTGGTCATTGTTGGAGTTGCTTCTCGAATTATTCCCCTTATCACATATAGGGTGGCTGCCATAACGTCCAACCGATTGGTAATTTGAGCAAACATCTCTTGAAATTGTTCCGAGAGAGTCTCGAATCCATTCTCTAGTTTTTCCACATGTTCGTCCATGCCTGTGCTTTGATACCAAGCTGGTACGTACAGGGGTCTACTTTGACTCTTTTTACCTATTTTGATAAGAAAGTTGCAAATTGGAATAATAGCAACTAACAGAATGATAAAAGGATGATAAAATTGAATGGGATAGCTTTACTGAGGAAGCTTGACCTCTTTGCACAAGTGCAATATTTTTTGGATAAAAATTCACGATGGCTTTATTTCTTGATTACAAGTTTAAATAGAAAACACCAGAGAACCAGTAAAACACAAAAATAACTAGTACCTTAAAGATAGGCTCCAGTAACAACTAATGGCCTAATCTTTAGCAACTCAAATACTAACATAACGGTAAAATAATAACTAGATAAAATAACATAACGATAAAATAATAAAATAATAATAGCAACAACGTTTCTTCTAGTAGCCATCACAGGATTTTGTGGTTGTAACATATGTATATATATATATATATATATATATATATATATATATATATATATATATATAGGGTTTAGTGGATGTGAAGTGACTCCACCTAAGGATTGGTGGAGTCATATAAAACTACGTCGTTTTATAATTTGAAACCATTAAATATGGGAAATAATAACCTTACAAAGGTGGAAATAAATATAAAACATTAAATATGGGAAATCATAACCATACAAAGGTGGAAATAAATATAATATTTTTATTTTCTATAATTAATTTTAAACGCGAACTTCCTTTTTTCCACCCAAATCGACGTAGTTTTTATGTGACTGCACCCATGCTTATATGCAGTCACATTACAAATCATTTTGCCATATATATAGGGGCAGGTTATATTTACAAACTTTTTTTGCTTACAAACTCTTACAAACTACACTATATTCTCCCGGGAGAATACAAACTTTTTCAAACTACACTATGTTCTCCTGGGAGAAAATAGTGTAATTTGTAAAAAAAATCCAAAAAATTTGTAAACGGATCTTGTCCCACATATATATATATATATATATTGCAAGGGGCAAAGGTATGAAGCATTTACAAACATCAAGATTCAAGCAATAGCGTGTGATCAAAAAAATGGTAACAAATATTGCTTCTTACACTGTTATCCCAAATCAGCCAACTCCAAAGGGTCGTTTATGGCTTTCTAATAGTGATCTTGCCGAGCATAGTCCAGCATATACTCCCTCTATCTACTTTTACAAACCAAAACACAGTCACCACGATGTCATCGAGAGGATGAGAACCTCTCTCAGTGATATTTTAGTGTATTACTATCCAGTTGCTGGCAGACTGTGCTGGATTGATGAATGTGGTAGAATGGAAGTGGATTGTAATGCAAAGGGAGTTACCTTGCTTGAAGCTGAAACCACTAAAACATTGAATGAATATGGAGATTTTTCACCCACTCAGCCCATCAAGGACCTTATTCCAACCATTGATTGTACTCAACCTATTGAGGAGCTTCCGTTGCTGCTTGTGCAACTCACAAGATTCCATGGTGACCAAAGCCTTGCCATTGGTGTTGCTATCTCTCATCTTTTGTGTGATGGGATTGGTGCTATTCAATTCATAAACTCATGGGCAAAGCTGGCTCGAGGAGATACATTAGCACCACCTGAAATGCCAATTCTAGATCGAACAATACTCAAATTCCCACTCTCACCATTAGTATCACGCTTTGATCACCCTGAGTTGAAGCCTCCCCCATTCATACTAGGAACCTTTGATTGCATTACTGAGCAAAAGACAACAGCTGCATTATTGAAACTGACATCAGAGGAAGTTGAGAAGCTGAAGAAGAAGGCCAATGATCAATCCCAGGAAGATGGGTCAAGACCATATAGCAGATATGAAGCTATTGCTGCACATATATGGAGATGTGCATCTAAGGCTCGTGAACTTGATGACAATCAACCAACTCTGGCTCGAATCATTGCTGATATTCGCAGTAGACTAAATCCACCTCTGCCTCGTAATTACTTCGGGAATGCTTTGGCTCGAACAGTGACACCAACATGTTATGTAGGAGAAATCATATCAAACCCATTGAGTTATGCTGCTAAGAAGATAAGGGAAGCAGTTGACTTGCTTACAAATGAATACATAAGGTCACAGCAAGATGTTATTTTCGGTCAGGAGCAACTCGATTCCTTAAGGGCTTTCTTCTTCCGACAAGGAGAACGTAGGAGTGCCCCGTATTATGGGAATCCTAACATTTTCATCGTAAGCTGGATGAGCATGTCTGTGTATGATGCAGATTTTGGGTGGGGAAAACCTGTGTATTTTGGTGAAGGATTTGTGTCTCCATATGATACGGCAAGGATTGTTCAAAGCCCAGAGGGGGATGGATCTGTTATTGTGTCTATGCACTTCCAGATAGAACATATGCAACTTTTCAAGAAATTCTTCTACGAGGATATATGAGGTACTATTCACAAGGAAACTAACTGTCGTCAGCTTCTTATGTTCAACTTTTACATGTTATCTGCAATTTTCTTTGTTCTATAAATCTACTTAACCATGTAGAAAATTAAAAGACTGAAGTTGATTGATTTTACTTTTACTAGTTATTTTGATTATGAATTCATTGGTCTAGTTCTTTAACAATCTTATCCTGTAATATGCTTGCCTCTACATTCAATGACAGAGCCTTCCATGAGTTGTGGAAAATATGGGAAGGAAGACAGGAATTTTTTTTTTTTTGATTTGGGATTGATATGTTAGAATTTTTGACAATATTAATTAATTAGTTTTCTGTTTTAAAATTAATAGGTTAATGGATATTCCAATTATATTATTTTGATAAGTCACTTGTGATCATTTTGAGTTAAGTTTTTGACATCTGTTGGTATTGGGCCTAGTTGAGCAGCAGTGTAGGCTTTAGTTTAATTGTAATTATATTTATAAAGGTAATAGAAACTGGTGTGTAGTCAACCTTTCCTCCGGCTTCGTGATGACCCAATAAGATATGCACGATCCCAATCTTGATTTCATATTATTTGTTATTTTATAATTAACATGATCCAGGAATTTTAAATCTTACATTTGGTAGTGGAGCCTTAACTATATAATTATAGAATCCTTCTTGTTGATTGGAATAAAGAAATTGGGATTTTTGTTTATAAAGGCAGAAACTTTATCTATTAATTCATTAAAAAAAAAATTATCTGTCGCGTTTCCTGGTGCATACATGCGCAAAAATCCCAATCAATCCGATAGATGCGATGTGTTGGATGTCAACCTCTTTTTCTGGAGTCTAAAAGTTACACGATATTAGCAGGGAGTCTGTCCCGTGAAAAAGTGGTGATGTGATCATATTCTTTATTACAATCGCTTATTTAAAAATTATACATTTTTTTCTCTCTTACCTTATCATAAATGAGTGGTTGTAAAATTATACCACTTTTTCACTCACATATTAGTATTAGGGACAGGATCCGTTTACAAATTTTTTAGATTTTTTTTACAAATTACATTATTCTCCCAGGAGAACATAGTGTAATTTGTAAAAATTAGTATTCTCACGAAAGAATATAATATAATTGGTAAGTGTTTGTAAAAAAAAAAAAAATTGAAATATAACCTCTCCTTAGTATTATATCTTACATGTATCGAAATTGTTAAATTTCCATTGCCTTGTAATTGTATGTCAGCCTTATAATTGCCTCGAAGTGCGTGAACAAACAAATGTTTTATTTTGCATCTTCGTATTATCCAAGTATTTATATTGTCCTTCGTAACAAGCTAATAAATGGGAATATGGATAGATGTGGATTTGAAATTTTGATCCTTAAATTTTTTGTAAAGCAAAGTTTCAAAAATCTTGATTTGCAAAGTTTTTATTTTTTTATATAATGGAGGTGCAACTGTCAGGACTTAAGTATAGAAGGAGCAGTTGATGTATATCAATGCTAATTGGGTTTCAAGCTCATTGACTGCTGAAAGCATTCTTAAATCATCGATGTTCTTGTGTTGTTTAAGAAACTTCTAGTGATTGATATACATGTTTCTAAATTTATTCTTTTGGAATTTTATTGGTTTTTGTGCAAAATGATACATTTGTTGTATCCATGCTTTTGTCGTTTAATGGCTGATGGCTTTTATAAGCATTTGAGACTTATGAGTTGTAAATCATTTAATGCATTTAAATGCATTCAACAAAATGTTTAATTCCAGAATGCATTGCATATATATGTTGGTCTTGAATGCATTAATTCTGAATTTTGGAAATACATCAACGGTTACAATGTTTAAATATTGGTGACTACTTTTGATATATGATTATTTAAGAGCTTGATTGTCGAATCATTTGAGTTCTACACAAGTTGTGTGGGTTAGACACTCTCGTTGATGAGTTAGAAATGGGTCAGACCTTCTAAAGGGAGAAGAAGACTCATTTGGGTCTGTTATGCAAATCTCACGTGTGAGGAGAGTGAGAGAGAGTATGCACTCAAATTTTTGCCAAAATTCACCAAATTTTAATAACATGATCCTTGGAATAAATGTGAATTGTTGGTATATTTTTTGCAATTTTTCCACTGCATTATATATTTTTATGAAATTATTATATTTTGTTCTATATATATATATATATATATATATATATATATATATATATGCCCGAATTTGAAAATATAAATTACTGGAAAACTATTTCAATTTTGTTTAGTGTCATGACACTGTTCATGATTTGAATTCTGATTCAGTGTTCTTGTTTGGTGAATTGTTTTGGTTTCAACAAAATTGTTATGTAAACGTGAAGTTTTAGTTTCAATGAATTTGCTGACACTATGTGAGTTGTTTTTGCTTTTTGTGAAAATTTTCAATTTTTGAAAGTTTCAATTTTTTTGGGAAACAATCATTAAAATTTTGTGCATTTATTGTTGCATGAATTTGGAGATCCTGAAATCGTGCCTAATTGTGGCTTTATTAGTTAATTGATTTCTGATTTCACTTTAATGAGTGTATTACTATTATATTATTATTGTCTTTGTACAATTATGAGTTGGTTTCATGTATTCACACTTACATGGACTTAGTGTTCCGATATTTTAGATCCTTTTTCGGATTTGGCAATTTTTAATGTGAATTGGACCCAAATTTTAGTTTCACTTATTATTTTGAATTTTTTTTAATGTTGTGAATAACAATATTTCATGGCTTTATTCACCATAGTATGAATACTTATGTTTATTTTTGAACCCCACAGATGTGTTAGTATTAACATTTATTACTTATTAATATGTGGACATTAAGTATAATATTTTGAATTTTATATTCACTGCACATGTGTCTGGAACTATTTATGTCACTTACATGAAATAGTTTTACATGAGTAGGTCCCACAATTCATAAACTTTGAATTTTCGAGGACATTTTTCGATTGTATATCTTTTGTGGAATACACTTTCAAAATGGTGCATTTTTAGAATTATAGTGAATTATTTTATTCAATGCTAACGTGAATTATGTTCTTGGTTACTGTTTTCTATGTTTACTATTTCAACTAAGGTGAAGTTAGTTATTATTGCTTTCGGAAAATCAATGGCATTACTGGTTGGATTTATTAATTTGTTTTGACTGGATTTCCATTTCCGAAATATTTTAGACCGTTAGCGTGAATTATGGTATTCAGATTTGCATATTAATATATAGTGATTCTTTGAAATTCATTAAGACTTTCAGTTATTGTTTTACATTTGGCTTTAGTGAAACACTTGGTGTTGTGAAATAAATAGATTATTATTTTTCATTAGTTGGACCTCTCTTTTCAACGTGGCTTGAAACTTTTGATCAGATCTATACATCTTAAATTTTTTTTGGTGTCAGTATTATTTATGTACTGTTTAAGTCATGAAGTTCCATGTTTAATGTTTTGACTGGATTTTCGATTTCCATGGCTTTAGTGAGTGTAATACAATTACACTATCATTGTCTTTGTACAGTTATATCGCTCGCGCATTAATTGCTAATGTTTTGTATATGAGAGCTTAAAGTACTAAAGTCATGCCCTTGATATATTCTATTTTTATATTACATTAAGAGGGCTACTCACATTGTCGTTGGGTTTTAATCATTAAAATTTCAATATTCATTTTGGGTGACATGTTATTTTTTATGCTTTAGATTTCACATCTGGTTTGGGCCTGTAAATTATTGGACATTTGAGATTTTGATTTTAGTGAAATAAGTGAAAATCGTTTGAACTTTTGCATAGTTTTGTGAAATAAGTTCACATAGGTATGTCTTATAATTAATAAACTTTGTCCTTTTTGGGAGATTTTAGTGGGTTTTCACATTTCACATTTTGTATTTAGTGAAATTGGTTTCATACTTCTTTGGCTATATGGGTCTTCAATATTTTATTTAATTGACACATTATGACTAGTTCATCGTCATTGGTTTTTGGCACTACAAAAATGTTTTTAGTCTCATTGATTGCTGTGTATTGCATCGTGATTTATGATTGACAATAAAATAAATGCAATTAATCATTGAAAATTTTGATTATAGCTTAACATATAAAATTAATATTCACTCCATTTGACGGTGCTACTTAATTATTTTTTTGATGAATAAAAGAGAGTAAAGCTACTATATAATTTGGCATTAGTTGCATGTGGCAAAGGGAAGGTAAATGGGTTTAACGAATTCTGAACCCATGACTGAAGGTTAATATTTATGCACCGTGTGAATTAAATTAGGAAAGTTTTTATGTCATGTATTATAATGATTTGATTGTATGTATTAATTAAAAATTTCCTTATACATACAATATTGTGATGAGTAATTTGAATATTTTGGTATTATTGCCTATGGTTTGAAGCAATAATTTGGGTTTTGAAAATTAATGTCAAGTGATCCATGTAATTTCATTTAATTAGGGATTAGCCTCAACACCCTTAATTATTTCATTTATATATTGAGAGTCTTTGGATCAGATAAATGGTGTGACATTAGTTGTAATTTATCATACAAATATAATAAAAATTCTTGTATGATTTGTTGTGGCAAAATTTTTTGAATTGACAAATGCAATATTTTTTTTTTTTGGAAACACATGTTGTGAATTGTTTCATGTTGTTGAAAATACATATTGTGAAATGTTTCATGTTGTTGAAAACACATATTGTTAAATGTTTCATGTTGTTGGGGCCCTAGGATATCTCCATAGGAGATATGGCCAGATCTCAACAGTTGAAACAAACTGATTGAGGCCGACTAAGTCAGACAGAATCTCAACTGGGGGAGCTCAGCGACTGGAAACCTAGCCAGGTAACCCTATAAATAAGAGCTCAGACATCCCAGGTACTCACCTCTGAATCGCCTTGCTTATTCCACTCATTGTGCACACACCACCCCTTGGTTGTAAAACCTATTGCTTGTGCGCAGTGATTGGGACCTCGGCATTTAAGCCTAGTATATCAGGCATATACACTATCTCTGAGCGCATACCATCTGGTATAGCAATACGGTCTACCTCGGACCTAACATTGGCGCCGTCTGTGGGGAATCGGTAAAATTCGATTCCCATACCACAATGACCAACACACGATCCACGTCGGGCAATGCTCAGGGGCCATCCCAAATGTCTGGTTTGGAGCAGCTCCAGGCTTCCGCTAGCCCGGTTTTGGTGGACGTACAGGTCGAAGGGGTCGGATTACAGGGGCCGACTCCTAGACCACCAATCGGAAACACAACAATTGTAACCCGCCCATCTGAGCCACCAAATGTTACCTCAATGGCGATGGGTGCAATCCTCCAGCGGATGCAGGAAATGGAAAACAGATTCCTAACCCAGCAACGATTAGATGCTGAAAGAATGGCGACACTCGAAGCTGAATTACGAAACCGGACCGCTCAAGGTGGAACCGGAAGCGGATCACAAGCCCAGGACGGGGGAAACCCGCACCAAAATACTGGCGGAAACGCTAATGCAGGCAACGGTGGGACCCAACACCAAAACACCCCCGCTGCCGAAGTCAATGTCTTGGAAACTCTGGCTCTTCACCTCGGCAATCAGCAAGAGGTCGGAGGCCAGAACAACGCCAACAACCAAAATTATCTGAATGACGATGAAGCTAATGATAGCCCATTCACTGAAAGACTAATGAACCTGGCCATCCCCCCGAGATTCAAAAGCACCAGAATACCTCCATATGATGGGAGTCAAGACCCGGAAGCCCACTTGGAGGCTTTCAAAACTGAAATGCTGTTTAACGGGATCACAGGACCCATCAAGGCCAGAATTTTCGCAACAACCCTAACGGGACAGGCAATGACCTGGATCACCAGGCTGCCCAAAAATTCAATTGACTCGTTTGAAGATTTAGCTCGGACTTTCCGCCTCAACTTCGCAACCAGCAAAGTGCATCCCATGCCGGCATATGCACTAGGAAGAATTCGTCAGAAAGATAATGAATCATTGAGAAAATACCTTGATCGATTCAAAGATGCAGCACTGAAGGTCCGCGGTCTCACCGAAGCCGTGCACCTCCACCTAATCATTTCGGGATTAGATGGTGACTCCCCACTTGCTAGGTCGATCTACAAGAACCCGGTCAATGACCTTGAAGAGTTCCGACGTAGGTCGGACAAATACATCGATGTGGAGGATATGCAGCAGGTTTACGTCGAGTCTCGTGGGCGGAGCCCGTCAAGAAGGAGTCCAAACAAGAAGAACGGTAGAGATCGGGATCACAAGGGGTCCAAAAGAGGAAACGAGGCTCGCGAGAAGAAGGCGGAAGATCGCTCTCCCAGAAGGAAGTTTGAAGACTACACCCCACTGAACATGCCCAGATCCAAGATCTGGAGAGAAGTAGCTCAAACGGAAATGCGAAACGTCGACCGACCTCGTCCCCTCAAAGCAAAGAGTGGACTTGACAAGAGCAAATATTGTGCATTCCATGACCAAAACGGCCACGTTACGGATGACTGCTGGGACCTTCGAGACGCAATTGAAAAACACGTCAGAGAAGGGAAGTTGAAACAGTACATAATTCGTACGCAGGGGAAGAAAAACAACAAGCCCAGACAAAAAAGCCGAAGCCGAAGCCGAAGCCGAAGTCCGAGGCGTGGAGACAAAAGAGACCAGAGACAAGACCGCAATACAAAAGGTAAAGAAGTCGACGACAGAGCGGAGACTTTTCCTGAAGCAGAGTTTGAGTGCAATGTAATTAGTGGGGGATTGGGTGGCGGAGGAGACTCTGCGAACGCCCGAAGGAAATACTTGAAGGAGGTCATGTCCATCAGAGACCGGCCAACTTTTAAAGCGAAGCTCAACGAGCCCGAACCCCCTCCGATATACTTCACCAGAGCAGAGCTGGCAAGGGTCGTGCCAGGACATACTGATGGATTGGTAATCACTGGAGTGCTAGTCAACTGCCGAGTCAGGAGAATTTTCCTTGACCACGGAAGCTGTGCGGACATAATTCTCTGGGATGCTTTCAAGAGAATGAATTTGGATGAGAAGGACCTGAAACCATGTGTTACCGAGCTACTGGGGTTTAATGGAGCACCATCCCCACCGAAAGGTTATATCGACCTCAAACTAACTCTTGGCACGAAGGATTCCTTCCGTACTGAGAGGGTTCGTTTCGTGGTAGTAGACACTTCCTCTTCTTATAACGTAATCATTGGTCGTCCTACCATTCACGAGTGGGACATGATGATATCTACTAAGCATCAACTCATGAAGATGCCAGGGCCAAATAACGAAATCATCACAATTCCTGGAGATCAAAGAGAATCAAGGGAATGCTATTATGAGACCATACGAGCCCATCACGGTGACCCAGCATCCCCTCCCCGGGTAAGGGGGAAGGATCGAAAGATCGGGCCTTCAGGACGGCCGACAGAGAGGTCAACTTAGTCGAGCTCGACATGAGAGAGGAGCTACAATCGCCACGACCACAACCTGAGGGTGAATTACAAGAAGTCGAGATCCGTGGTGATGGCCAAGGGCATACAAAGGTCGGAAAGTCTTTGGAGCTAGAGTTTCAAAACGAACTCGTATCATTCCTAAAGACAAATTCTGATGTGTTTGCTTGGAAGGCCTCGGAAATTCCTGGAATTGATCCAGCCTTTTGCTGCCATAAGCTTTCAATGTATCCGGGAGCGAACCCGGTATCCCAAAAGAAAAGGAAGATTGGGGTGGATAGACGACAAGCTCTAAGTGAGCATGTGGATGAACTCCTGGAAGCCGGATTTATTCGGGAAATACAGTACACTACTTGGCTGTCAAATGTAGTAATGGTTAAAAAACCAAGTGGAAAATGGAGAATTTGTGTTGATTACACAGACTTAAACAAGGTCTGCCCAAAGGACTCATATCCAATGCCTAACATTGACCAGCTAGTTGATAACTCATCCGGCTTCCAGCTGCTTTCATTTATGGATGCATACTCGGGATACAATCAAATTCCCCTTCATCCAGATGACCACGAGAAGACAGCTTTCATTTCTGAAAAAGGAAATTTTTGTTACAATGTTATGCCTTTCGGCCTCAAGAATGCTGGGGCCACTTATCAAAGAATGATGAACCGAGTCTTCCAGACGCAGATCGGAAGAAATCTGGAGGTCTACATTGACGATATGATCGTCAAGTCGATAAGCACTTCAGCACACATCGCTGACCTCGGAGAGACTTTCGAACAACTAAGAGCTCGGAAGATCAGGCTGAACCCAGCCAAATGTGCTTTTGGAGTACCAGCAGGAAAATTCCTAGGGTTCATGCTTACGAATCGAGGAATAGAAGCAAATCCCGACAAATGTAGGGCGGTATTGGAAATGAAACAGCCAGAAAACAAGAGGGAGGTCCAGCAACTTACAGGCCGCCTTGCTGCATTGACCAGATTCCTTCCCAAGTCAGCTGAGAAGGCACTGCCTTTCTTCAAACTCCTCAAGAAGGAGGCAGACTTCGGTTGGGGGGAAGAATGCAAAAAGGCATTCGACAACATCAAGGTCTGTTTAGCTACTCCTCCTGTGTTAACAAAACCGGAACCCGGAGAAACGTTGGTTTTGTACCTGTCTGTGGGGGAAGAAGCTATCAGCGCCGCCTTGGTCCGGGAAACGGATAAGTGCCAGCATCCAATATATTTCGTAGGACGGACTTTGCAAGGGCCGGAACTCCGATACCAGAAGCTGGAAAAAGTGGCATTTGCTCTATTGACAACGGCAAGAAGGCTTCGACCTTATTTCCAAAGCCACCGAATTATAGTGCGGACAAACCAGCCCATCAGGCATGTACTACATAAGCCTGGTCTAGCAGGAAGAATGATTAATTGGGCCGTCGAGCTGTCCGAAGTTCGATTTGACGTACGAACCTCGGCAGGCAATAAAGTCACAGGCACTGGCCGACTTCATCTTGGAGCTCACCCCGGGCAATGAACAAGAGAAGGTTGACAAAGACCTCTGGACAGTTTATGTTGATGGATCTTCAAATTCTAAAGGAAGCGGTGCTGGGGTGATCATTGAAAGCCCGGAAGGAGTATCAATTGAGCACTCGCTTCACCTGGCATTTCCAACCTCAAACAACCAAGCTGAATATGAGGCGTGTATTGTTGGGATTATGCAAGTAAGAGAGCATGGAGCAAAGAGAATTAAAATTATGAGTGATTCTCAAGTCGTCACTTCCCAAGTTGAGGGAAAATACCAAGCCAAGGGCCCCCTCATGATGAAGTACCTCCAAAAGGTCAAGGAATTGTTTGCCGAGTTCGACGAGGTATTGATCCAGTACATCCCTCGAAATGAGAACATTAGGGCCGACATTCTGTCTAAATTGGCGAGCTCGAAAGGATCCGGTAATCACCGCACTGTTATTCAACAGAGCATTTTAGAACCGACATGCGTCCTAATGATAACCACCGACACGGAAGATTGGAGAAGACCAATTGTGGCCTACCTTGAAAAAGGAATCGTGCCAGAAGACTCTCAAGAGGCAAAGAAGCTTGTTAGGAACTCGGCCTGCTTTACCATAGTAGAAGGTCAACTGTATAAAAAGGGTTTCTACGCACCCATGTTGAAATGCCTTGATAAAAACGAGGTTGAATACGTGTTATCCGAGATCCATGAGGGCATCAACGGACACCACATGGGAGGAAAAGCATTAGCTAAGAAGGCGTTAAGGGCAGGATATTACTGGCCGACGATGGGGGCTGACGCCATGGAACATGTTCAACGATGTGAGCAGTGTCAGAAGCATGCATTGATAATTCATGCACCCCCAGAAGAGTTGCAGACCATCACGGCACCATGGCCATTCTTTAAGTGGGGGATGGATCTCTTGGGACCCTTCGCTGCTGCTGAAGGACAACTCAAGTGGTTGATAGTTGCTGTCGACTACTTCACCAAATGGATCGAGGCCGAACCCCTCGCCACCATCACTTCGGCCAGGATACGCCGTTTCTTTGAAAGGAATCTGGTAAGCCGATTTGGAATCCCTGCAGAAATTGTCACCGATAACGGAACTCAGTTCATCGACAAGAAATTCCAAGAGCTCATGGCTGACTTCAAAATCAAACACCGCTTTGCCTCAGTAGAACATCCTCAGACCAACGGACAAGCCGAGTCTGCCAACAAGGTGATAATCAATGGACTCAAGAAAAGGCTTGACGAGGCCAAAGGAAATTGGGTACAGCAGTTACACCTAGTTTTATGGGGATACAGAACAAGCGTTCAATCCGCAACAGAAGAAACCCCCTTCAGGTTAACATATGGTTGTGAAGCAATGATTCCGGTTGAGATCGGAGAACCGTCCTGGAGAAGGGCACAAAGATTGCAAGGCACTGAAGGCCAAAATGAGGAAGCATTGTTGATTGAGCTCGACCTATTGGATGAATGCAGGGAGAATGCCAGATATAAAAATATGATGGCTAAGCGCTTAGTTACGGCTAGGTTCAATAGGAAAGTGAGACCTCGGTCATTTCAGAGCGGCGACCTAGTTCTGAGAAGAGCTGACATTGGTAATAAAAATGCCAAAGATGGAAAGCTCGCAGCAAACTGGGAAGGCCCTTACAGGGTTAAGGATAATCTCGGAAAGGGAGCCTACACTTTGGAAACTTTATCCAAGAAGCCAGTAAAAAGAACTTGGAATGCCGACAAGCTAAAGACCTATTACAGTTAGGTTTAAAGCATAGTCAAGTACTAGACTCTTGTCTACGTAAATAAGACGGGCCGTTGAGCTCAGTCATTAGGTAGATTTTATTTCAAGGAAAATAAGCGGGCTATAAAGCTCGGATTTGTAAAGAAATTTTCATTGTGAATAAATGAGTAGTTGTTACTAAACGCTTCCATTTAAGATTCCGACATGTCACGATCATTAAAGAAATAAATTTTTGTTGACGAACAAAAAGAAACTAATATACTTTCTAGATCGGCCATCAGGGACTCGCAATTTGCAAAGACAAATAAAGATGAGACCAAAATGGTATAACAAATTGACAATCTCGGATCAACCAAAAGTAAGTTTATAATTTCAAAAGCCGAACTAAACACGGCAATGCTTACAAGATACGACAAAAATAAACTAAACCTAAGGGGTTCCAGTTTCGGCCTCCTCCTCGGAACCCGGAGATCCCGGAACTATGACGCCGTCCTTCACCCCATAGGACACGTCCATTCCAGCCTCAATAAGCCCGGGATTCAGAACTCGAGCCTGAGCAATAGCATTGTCAAATGCTTGGACGACCGCGTTAACTACCACGGTCTTAGCTTCCTCAAAATCGGCGGTCGTTTGATCAAGCTGAGTCCGGAGTTCCTGAAGTTGGGCGTCCTTGTCTCCTAGAGATTTAGAGAAGGTTTCCTTCTCAGCGCTCAGCTCGTTGACCTTGGTGTTGGCTAATTCCAAACTCTTCCTCGCCGTTTCCACCTCCTTGTGCAGCTCTCCAACTTTGGCTTCCAAGTCGGACTTAGACTGCTCTAACTCCACGACCTTAGAAGCAAGGGACGACTTGGCCGCATTAGCCTGGTCCAGGTTTTGGAGGAGGTCTTGAAAGATTTGAATTAATGAGGTCGTCTTCAAGGCATCCTCCTCCATTCGTTTTAGCATGGCCCTTACGGTGGAAGTCAGGCCAGAGTTCAGAAAGAGACTCAGAGGGGGTTTCAAAGCCGCCCTAAGGCGGTCCGAGACACCCGACCTCCATAGCTCCCCCGGCTCTAAGCTAAGAAGGTTACCCTGGGCAGCAGGAATAGGAGCTGGACTCGGTGAAGAGGGGGCAACAGGAACCTCAACAGGAACCACCTCGTCAGCAGGCAGGTCCTCACCCAAGATGATATCTACCCGTCGTCGTTTAGAAGCTTCGGGTTCGAGAGGGGCAGCCTCTCGCGACTTCCCCTTGCCGGATTTCTTGGGTAGATACTTCTTGTATTCGGCCGACGTCATGCCAACTGTAAATAAGAAAAACAGTGTTATCAAGGTGTTACAAAAAGGTAGTTATCAAATGTAACATAAACTTGACATACATACCGAACTCATAAATGGCATCGTCTCCAAACTTATCTACTATCCGACTTAAGTCGATGATGCCATAATCATCAACATACTCAATTATAATTCGCACCGCGAACCTCTCGTCTCGGGAAAGCGCGGTCAGGGGAGTGGCATAATTTTTTGGACGACGTCGATAATGTTTTCGCGTCCAATACAGCTCGAAGTGGCATAAAAGGTTCCCATCATCCAGCAGTTCCTTGCCAAACCATGGGAGGGAATCAGGGCGTGAGGCCACTCTAAAATAGGCATTCTTAAAGCCTTTGAAGGACTGTGAGTAAGGGATGAAAATTCCCCTACCAGGAGTACCTCGGAAGGTAACCCACCCTTTCCTTTCTTTTAACTCGGCACCACTCCGAGCCGTGTACACATCAAAAAGGAAATAAAAAAGGGAGACTGTACAGGGAAGGAAAAGGTAAGAGCACAATTGCTCAAAACCACGGATAAAAGCCCATGAGTTGGGGTGGAGTTGTGAGGGCGCTACTCTAATCCGTCGCAACACAGCCATCTGGAAGTCTGTGAACGGAAGCCGAATTCCGACCTTGGTGACCAGATCCCGGTAAAAAAAGAAGAAGCAGGGCTCGTCCGATATAGGACCTGCGCATACCGGGTAATCACCCGCAGGAAGAAGATCGACCCCGTCGGGATTCCCAAGAGGGAGCTGGGAGACGTCGGCAGGAGTCATTACAGACCGCATATGAAGGATTTCTAGAAGAACCCACTCATCAACATCAGAATTTTCCATTATCAGGTCCCTGGAACACGAAGGAGTTGGATCAGAAATAAAATCAACCTGACTTGACCCGGAATCATCTAAATCAGATGGTAACGGGCCTGGACTCCAAGAAAAAGGGACAGAGTCATCAGAACTACTAAGGAGATCGACAAAAGGCACCTGACTGGATGTCGAGTCATCAAAATTTGAAGGGACATCCGACGTGGGAAAACCCAGGTCGGATGAAGAAATGCTGGAAGAACTATTACTCAACTGGAAAGGTGGGATCCGGTTTAAAACAGACCCCGAACCTTGTCCGAGCGGTAAAGGAGGAAGAATGAAGGATAGAGGAACTGGCTCAGAAAAGGAACTCGATCTAGAAATTGAGGGTTGAGGAATCGAGGAGGACGTATTTCTAGTGAAAGATGGTTGGGCGTGTTCACCCCTTCGTCCCCTCCGGCCTCTACCTCTCCTACCACGAGCACCTCTGGAGGTCTGACGACCTCCTCGGTGACCTCGGAGAAGCTGCTGGAGCCTCTCCTCTTCGGTGTACTCCCTGCCGTAAAACCAATATTGAACAGATCTCGGCAACCTCCCTATCATGTCCTCAGACACCTCTCTACTATCATTTCGGCCACTTGAACTACCAGGAGTGTCCATTACCCACTTAAAGAGTGAGCAAGGCAGGAAGCACTCCTCCCCAACAGGATAATGAACAATCAAAAACAGGAAAAATAGAAATCTATAAAGAAAAAAAAAGAAAGTTACCTGGTTGAAAACTGAAGAGAAGAAGTGGCGAATGAAGAGTGTCTTGACAATGGAGAAACACAGGAAAAACCCTATGGGATACGCAGGAAAGCAGGAAGTAAGAAAGAAGCCAGGAGGTGGCAAGCTGATATATATAGAGGATTGGAGAAGTGGGAAGTGCAAAGTCCCAAGGGGGGTTTTCTAAGCGTCTGGGCAAAATGGGAATTTCGCCGTCCTACACGCCCTGCACCCCCTGCAATCTCTGCACGCATTTAATGCTCTCAATCATGGCCTATGCTAGGCTCAGTATAGTGCACCCTGCACGATGTGCGAAATACCAATAAATGGAACACACGTGTTCTGTTATAACCGTCATTACAAGTATGAAATGAAAGGTCAGGAAAGTGTAATGAAACGAAGGGTCATGCCAATAAATTCCGACATCCAAAATCTGCTGACCTCACCAATTTGATCAAGAATCATAACATGAAGATTTGAACGGAGTCACGACCTCCGACCTAGCTAACACATGGGGAATTGGTTCAAGGAATGGCAAGGTCAAAAATGACCAAGTAAGCAAGAAATCATCTCGGCATTCCGACATACGGGATACCGAGCTGGGGGGCAACTGTTACGGATAAAGGTCTTCCATCAATTGCCGCCCTAGGATATCTCTATAGGAGATATGGCCATATCTCAACAGTTGAAACAAACTGATTGAGGCCGACTAAGTCGGACAGAATCTCAACTGGGGGAGCTCAGCGACTGGAAACCTAGCCAGGTAACCCTATAAATAAGAGCTCAGACATCCCAGGTACTCACCTCTGAATCGCCTTGCTTATTCCACTCATTGTGCACACACCACCCCTTGGTTGTAAAACCTATTGCTTGTGCGCAGTGATTGGGACCTCGGCATTTAAGCCTAGTATATCAGGCATATACGCTATCTCTGAGCGCATACCATCTGGTATAGCAATACGGTCTACCTCGGACCTAACAGATCGGTTTGGATTGGATCGGCTTTCATGTTGCAATCCGAAAACAGATCTAATCCAATTAAAATTTACGAGTTTTTTTCGGATTTTAGTTTATTCGATTATCGATTTTTCGATTCAATCACCATAATTTGAATTGATTTGGATCGGTTGATGAACACCTTACCGTATAGATACAAGACTGCATCCATGTTTGTAATTACACAGGAGCATGTGATGCAAGTATACGTCTTACAAAAAGTTCATATATAGTTACCAAAAAGGAAATATATATATATATATATATATATATATATATAAAAGTTAAAGTTTAATATTTTCCAACACACGTATAAGAGTGATGAGTGATGGGACACATGTAAGAGTGGAATAACCCCAGAAAATTAAACTCATAAAGTTATCATTATTATTTTTTCAAGTTTTTTTATTCATCATTTCAATAATAATAATAATAATAATAAGAAGAAGAGAGAGAGAGAGTTGTTATGTGAAACGTTGAAATGATGACATGCATAAAATTTGAATATGGAATAATTTGAATTTTATATATTAATTCGAGGCAATCATGAACTATATCATGTTGCAAAAATATCTATCTTCTGTGATACTTTAACACAGTTTTTAGATTTATTGACCAAAATAATTATAAATTAAAGTTATTTATCAATTTAATACGGTTTCAAAATTATTTATCAATCTAATCTAATTTGATCATGTTTAACCATTCTCACCAAGAACACACACTTTACAATCCCATTTGTCCTAGGATCATTAATTCGAGTGAATCAATCTAGTGAGTTGTCTTACTTGCAAAACTCAACCCCTTTTGATTCAAATCAATTATTAATATCATGTATATATGTAATTGGACTTAAGATGAAACTTTGTATCTACCAAAACAAAAAAAAAGATGAATTTTTGTGGTTCACATGTCAAAATAGTAGCAAGCAATACTGATGGAACTAGGGATGTGTATGGGTAGGGCTGGCAAAATGGGCTGAGCCCGTCGGGCTGGCCCGCCCCGCCCACCAAACAGGGCGGGTTGGGTTGAGTTTTTCAACCCACCAGCCCGCCAAACCCACCAGCCCGTCGGGCTCGGCCCGCCAAGCCCCCTTTTTTTTAGGTTACCCAATTATTATGTAACTTCGTGCCCTAGATTTCTCTGCATACAAGTGGCTTTTTCGCATTGTTGTGGACTGCTCATACAACACTTTGTTACTTGTTTTGTTATTCTGTTTTACCTTGATATGATTTTAATTTTTATTATTATTTCTGGATTGAAAGATGCATATTTATATGTAGATTATTAAACACTGATCTTCTTGGTTTCATAAGCACATTAGGATTTTATGCAGATTTTTATATGCTTTTATGCAAAAAAAAATATATGTGTTTTTATGCATAATTTAATTTTTTGTATTTTTTTTATATTTTTATATATATTTTTATTTTAGGCGGGCTGGCCCGTAGCCCGCCAACCCACTCATAAAACGGGCCGGGTTGCTCAATTCAACCCATTTTGTCAAAACGGGCCGGGGCGGGCCAACCCATTTTAGGCGGGCCAGTGGCGGGCCGAGGCGGGTCGGGGCGGGCTGGCCCATATTGCCAGCCCTATGTATGGGTCGAACCAAACCGGATTTTTGGAAAACCGAATTGGTTTAAATGGTTTGGTTCGGATGTGGTTCGATTCAGAAACGGTTTGGTTCGGATTTGGTTTGGTTCAGAAATGGTTCGATTCTGAACCGGTTTGGGTCGACCCTCTTTTGAAAAGAAAAAAATTAAAAATTTTAAAAATAAAGTTATAAAATTCAATTTGGTTTGGTTTGAAAATGGTTCGGTTCGGAAACGGTTCGGTTCTTAAACTGGTTCTAAAATCGGTTCGGTTCATGAACTGGTTCTTTAAAATATGGTTCGGTTAATGAACCGGTTTTTAAAAAACTGGTTATTTTAAGAGCGATTCGGTTCAGTTCATATTTAAGTTCATTTTTTTGGTTATTTTGCACACCCCTAGATGGAACTATCAAAAGAAAAGGAAAGTCAAAATAGGAGTATAGTGGAAACTAGCTAATATAGTAATTTTTTTTTTTGGACAACAACTAATATAGTATTGGAGAAATGCTATTAATGTCAGAAAATTGTGATTGTCATGTTATTTTTCTATATATTGAAGCCTCTAAAAAAACTTTTTTTTTCAAAAATTGTTGGATCACTGGATTTTTCATCGTATAAATCTGAAAAAGTTACTCAAAATGAAAAAAGTACCTAATTCAGACAACCGAACAAAAAGTTATGTCTTTCCAGATTTTTCACTAATTTTTATGTCCCTCAAAATTGGATGAGTAGTGCTTTGACATATTTTGAACCCATAAAAACTCAGCCTAAGTCCTAATACATGGGTACATGATATTAGAGATTGATTTGAATTACAAAAGATTGTTTTATATGCCGTATGCCATTGTGCCGTGTGATTTGTATGATATGATTATAGTTATGTTATTGTCATTTAACATCTGAGTGAGCCATTGGATGGAATGATCCTCCAGAACCTTTGGGTTATTGAGATATATTCGTATATCTCACCCTGCGTTATGGGGCTATGTTTTAGTTTTATGTAGCGGTGCCGGAGTTTTGGGCAAGAGGCCCATATGTTGAGGATGAGGAAAGCATGTTGGGTGCACCATGATGATATATTCCATTTTGTATTTTGGAATTTATTTGATAGGCTAGACTTAGAGCATGACATATGTATTACATGAGTGATGTATACCATGACTTTTGTTGTTCATGTTGTATTTTGGCTAAGTCCAGTGGTTATGTAATTGTTGCATTTGGAGCATTTTGATTAGTAGTTATATTTGATATTGGATGAATGTAATTAAAGAATTATGGATCTTGTGTAAATTAATGAAGCATGTATGTGATGGAAGGGTAATGCGCCTGTTTTAGGTTATGATGGTACTCACATTAATAAATGCATGCAATTGAATCATGTGATTGAAATGAGTATCAAAATGATTTAATGACTAAGTCTTGGATTACACAGTGAACTAATCAAAGAAATGATGCAAATGTGTTGTGGGTTGTAAGAGCACCAAGGTATGTTGAATCTTGTGTTCCACCCTTGTCAATTAGGTAAAATTTGATGGTTTAGAACACACTTTGATAAAGTGAGATTAGTTAATAAAACAAAGGAGATGCCGTCGAATTTTCTAAGAAATGATCAGTTTTTAGGCAAACTGTGGGAGACCATATCTCCCTTCAAAGATGTCCAAATGGGACGTGCCATAACCATTTTAAAGCTTAAGATGTCAGCTATGTTTTCTCAAAATTTGGAGTCATTTAGAGTGGTATAGCATTCTGTAGGTTGAAGGGAGTGAAGACTGCCCAAACTGGACCTGTGCAGGGTCTGTCTCAGGTCACTTCTTCAAAAAATTATATCTCCTTCATTTCTTACTCAAGTTAGGTTTATGACATATCAAATTGAAGATCAAGGTGTCTAATATTTTGTATAAAAATGTGAGAACATTTGGTTGAGTAAAACGTTGGGAATCGCAGAAATGGTGAAGGATGTTTTGTGCTCTGTTTGGAGTTGGTTAGCAGCTTTGCTTGTCTAACTTCAAACGGTTATAACCGGAGCTAGAAAACTCCAAATGAGGCATGTAATATCTTGTTGGAAAGGTAAAAGAGTCTAGTTGAACATACTAAAATATGAGAGATTAATAAAGAGTGGATCACGCCCAGTTGTGTGAAAACCAAAGGGGACTCTATTTTAGGAAAGTGGTAAAAATGAGATTGATGCTAAGTTGGTTTATGGAAACCTCTTAGCAACTTAAAATAAGCATTGTATGTTATCAAGAAAAATAAAAAAATAAGTATTGTATGATAGTTAGGCAATTATAATATTACTTCCGCGTTTAGATTTCAGTTGCGATCACAGTTGGTATCATTACGTTTCATTGTTGTTTTTAATTAGGAAAAAGTTTACTCGTATTTTTTAATAAACTGCTGTAATTGTAACTGTGTTTAATATCATAATCAATGTTAACAACATCGGTACACAATGTGCTGTTACACTTTTCGACACTCTCCGATAC
>JAVKPL010012774.1:0-62645 GCA_032173675.1 Gastrolobium villosum
AACCTCATTGTCCACAACTCAATTTTTCCCAAATGTCAAAATATATTACGAATGAAAAAAATTCTGGGAATTTCACATCAAACCATATCGGTAACAAAAGAGTCATATGAAACAAACCTTTTGTTGTTGGGTTGTATGAAATTTTTTTTTAAAGATTGTTTAATAAAAATAAACACATCGAATCAAATACATGAACCTCTTTCACCTACAATTGGCAATACATTTGACATGAAAAATGATTATTCTCTTTTTGTCTAGTAGATCTATAACGGTGACACAAGTTGAGCATGCAATTGTCGTGATCTAAGAAGCACCGATACTCCTTAAATTTCTTTTCCAACGTATCGGATACGCGTATCGGAAACGTATCGTTTGGTGATCGACATCCTGTATCATCGAATAACGTATCGAAAACGCATATCGGTGCTTCATAGGTCGTGATAGTCGGTAATATCGATTGAGAAAAACCAAAAAAAGAACAAGATCAGAAGTGATGGTACATAAGTCATGTGCTTTTCATTGCTATGACAAAGCAAATTCAGCAATCCAACAATTTATTAGATTTTAAACATTGTTGTTGGAATACACATTACTATGTACTGAAATTTTAATTTATTAGATTAAGAACAAATGAAAAAGAGCAGGCAAGGGTTGTCGATGGGGAGAAGAAAGAAAGAGTGTAGGAGGAAGTGAGGAGAAAGAGAGGAAAAAAGATTTATTTTATTTCGCAAATATTCACGTCGAATAAGATTGAAATTTAACGGTGTTAAAAAAAGTAAGCAGGCAAAATAAGAGTAGGTAAAATAATCTATCTCTATTATTATACGAAGTTTTATTATGCGATGTCTGAACTTACCCACTGTGAATTCAAATACAGCAATCACCGTGAGAACAGCACAAATTCCTGCCAATCCGAAGCCATCATAAAGAGGCCTTAAGTAGTAAAGCAAGGACACCAATGTGAGAGCAATTCCCATTTTTAATGAGTGAATTACTCGTCTGGGGTCATCTTGGCCAATATTCTTTATACTCCTTGTGAAATTGATCATCTTGGACTTAGAGTTACTAGGCAAAGCCTTTAGAAAGATCCCCCAATGAGAGAAAAATTCAGCCTTGTTTAATTGTGTTGTTGACTCAATATCCATAACTAGATATAGAGTGGAGAATAATTTGTCAAGAAGGGAACTGTGTGATGACAAATTAATTTCAAAACGAACGAAATAACAAATATGAAGTAGTGCTAGCAAGGTTGAAAAGCTTGAGGAAAAAAACCTTTGAAGAACGGTACTTATAGGAACAAAAATATAGCCGTTTTGTGTGTCTAAGATTTTTTTTTTACAAAATCTGGAAGTTGATCGGTTGATGCAAGATTGAGTGCAAGATTGAGCAGTGGAATTGATTTAAAAAAAGATAAATTGGAAGGCTGGATTTGTTTTAGATTTTTGAATCATAGATCTTATTAAATATTTTCTTGAATATTTTTAAGGAAAGTTTTTCTATAAATATAAAAGGAAAGTTTTTCTATAAATATAAAAGGAAAGACTTTAATGATTTGATTAAAAATATTATTGGATATTTTAGTGAAGATTATATTGAAAATCTTATGGAAAATTAGAAGATATGAGGCAAATGTGAATCCCATCTTAGGGCATGACAAGTTATCACCTAATTAATATTTGGTATATTACATGCTGATTGGGATTTGCATTGAATGTTCTTATTTCATTCTCTTTCATTGCTAAATATTGCATATGGTTATTGCTTCGGTGGTAAACTAAATACCACCCACTTGCTTTTAAATGCAACTAATGGTCAGCCAATGGCGAAATTTATCAAGAGGGCGAAAAATAAAAATGTCTCTTCATAAATAAATGTACTTCAAGTATAATACAGATCTAATATGCAAAAAATTGAAATAAATATATTACAGAAATTAAGATCATTTCAGTCGACTCTTACTCTACGTGTTTTCATATTGATAAACTCATCTATAATTGAATCTGTGCTAAAACTCAAAACAAAAGATTTGGTTTGTGATTAAAATTAACAATATAAAAAATTATTATTAAAAAGGAAAATAAAATAAAGATTTGATTTGTAATTTAAACTCAAAAATTAATTTGAAATTTTTTTATTAATAAAGGAAATAATTAAATAAATATTCTAAATCTGTAAGGAAGAATGATTTTATTTTTGAAAAATATTCATAAGCCATCATTAATTTCAGACCATGAATAACAACCAAGAAGCATTAATCATTAATTTCAAAAATAAAATCCTTCTTCCTTTAATATTTAGAATATTTATTTAATTATTTCCTTTATTAATACTTATTTTTTCAAATTAATTTCTGAGTTTAAATTACAAATCAAATCTTTATTTATTTTTTTATATTAAATTACAAATCCAAAACTGAGAGGCTTCTGGATTTAACCGCTCTTATAATATCATTCATGCAAATTTAAATTATGTTTGTGAGAAATAAAATATGTCAAATGAGATGTCATTACGTAGATCTCGAAAAGTTATGTGAAATCAAAAAAAAGAACTACCTGATTTGGATACCCCGAGTCAAAAGTTATGGCCTTCAGAAGTTTTACGATTAAATTATTTTTTTATTTTTTTTGAAAAAAAATGTGACACGTGTAACACTTGATAAGTGACACCTAAATTAGGCGTGATTGCCTCTTGAGTGACGTCCAATTTAGGCGTGATTGGTGACGTCCAAAGTGGGCGTGATATTGTGCAATAAATATGTAATTATTTCCAAAACTGTCATAAATTCGTGATTTTTTATTTAAAAATCAATATATAATTTTTTTTGCCATTTCTTCATATCAATAGTGGAATAAGAATAGAAATAAAAAAAATTTGAATATTATGTGATATGGAGAGGAATTTTATATTATAAAAATTTTTAAACAAATAATTTAATAATATTACTCAAATTTTATTTTATATATATATATATAAAAAGTTCTTTAATTTTGGGGGGCGGCCCCCCTAGGTCCACCCCTGACCTATGTGTGCAGCACTTTGTTTGATTTATATGATTACTTATTCAACCTTCTAATTACCATTGGACTGATATACTCAGCAATTAAATAGTATAAACTTAAATTTGTGATGGACCTGACAAAGGCCTATATTCTAGAAGGTCTTCACACTTATATGACGGCGTTAGCCAGAGGATGTGTGTGCGCTGAGTGGTTGCACAAAAGTAGAGTTTATAAGAGATCCTCATACCTGCAGTCTTTAGCTCTATTTATAGTGTTTTACCTGAGCTTGTGTTGTTTGGGCCTCCTGTGATGTGTGCCTTACTCTCCTCCATAACAATTTCATGTTAGTTACTCAAAATTGTTAGAGTTTTCACTTAAGCAAAGCCATCTGAATGCTTGTACCAAAATAAAAATAAAAAGAGCCATCTGAAATGCAGGACCAATAAGATTTACAGCAAAAGTTTACTTTTTGTGATCCTCCCATAATTGAACACTTTCTTTTTAATCAATAATTTCTCGAGATCTCAGCATAAAAAGTAACTGATCATAGTATACACAGGCTTTTAAACAAAATCAAATGATGATAGCTCAGTTGGCGCATGGTAGCTGAGCAGGTAGGGTTGAGAGCATGTGTTTGATTCTCTTCATTACTATCCTTGGGAAGAATTTAAAGCCTTAATCCTGGATGTCTCGGCTCTTCCATAAATCGGCTTATTATTCCAACACTCAGACACAGATCCGGTCTCGTACACGTCAAGTACCTCAGACTTCCAACTAGACTCCGATAAACACTCGGATCTACCTTTTCACCTCCATCATATCTTGAAAGTTTAACACCGGGTTCCATAGGGGTTGAAACCGGGTTGCAATTACTCATTTTAAACTTTTCTAAAATTCCTTTTGCATAGGCTTCCTGAGAAACGAAAATCCCAGATTTGTCTTGTCTGACCTCCAAACCAAGAAAATATTTCATCAGACCGAGATTCGTCATCTCGAACTCCTTCGTCATTTTATTCTTGAAATCTTGAATCATCCCTTCATCATTACCCAAGAAAATAAGATCATCAACATATAGAGCAACAAGTAGAATTTTACTTCCATTTTTCTTCACGTAGAGTGCATGTTCATACGGACATTGTTCAAGTCCATCTTTCTTGAAGTAATTGTCAATTCTTGTGTTCCAGGCTCTTGGGGCCTGCTTCAACCCATACAAAGCTTTCTTTAGTCTCAACACTTTTCTTTCTTGTCCTGCTTTCATGAATCCCGGAGGTTGTTCCAGATACACCTCCTCTTCGAGTACTCCATTTAAGAATGCCGACTTCACATCCATCTGATAGATCGGCCATCCAAACTGGGCTGCTTGAGAAATTAACAGCCTGATAGTCTCCATTCTTGCTACGGGTGCGAACACGTCGTCATAGTCAATGCCGGCCTTCTGCCTATACCCTTTCGCCACCAGCCGGGCTTTATATCTTTCGATCTCCCCCTTAGCATTCACTTTCTTTTTATACACCCATTTCACACCAATGGGCCGACTTCCTTTGGGTAGCTCGGCTAACTCCCACGTCTTGTTCTTTTCTATTGCTTTAATCTCCTCCTCCATGGCTGATTTCCATTTCACATTTCGAATTGCTTCTTCAAAACTCACTTCCTCAGAGTCTTCTAACAAACATACCAGGTGTGCTTCACTGGTGGAATCATACAGATCTTGTAGACTCCTCATCCTTGGTTGTCTCAACTCTTCTTCACCATCAGAAACTTCAGGATTTGCAGGGATATGGGTCGAAGGTTTTTTGACCTCAATTGATCTATTTCCGGGTTCCACATTGTCCCCTGATGGACTGTTCCAGTCCCAAGCATCTTCTTCATTCACTTTCACATCTCGGCTAACTAGCACCTTTTTACTAACGGGATCCATCAACTTGTATCCCTTCGTCTTCTCATCATAACCAATAAACACAAACTTCTTACTTTTATCTTCTAGTTTTGTCCTCAACTGATCCGGTATGTGTGCATAAGCAACACTCCCAAAGACTCTAAAGTGACCCACTGAGGGCTTCAATCCGCTCCATGCTTCTTGCGGAGTCTTGTCATTCAAATTTGAATGTGCACATCTGTTCTGCACATATACTGCACATTGTACAGGTTCTCCCCAGAACTCTTTTGGCATGTTTTTCGTCTTTAACATAGATCGGACCATATCCAGGATAGTCCGGTTCTTTCTTTCAGCTACTCCATTCTGCTGGGGCGAGTACGGTGCGGTCAGGAACCGCCTTATCCCATGTTCTTCACAGTACTTCTTGAAAGTTGTTGACACGTACTCCCCACCTCGGTCTGAACGGACCGACTTGATGTACCTTCCAGTACCATTCTCTATCATCACTTTAAAGCTCCTAAATGCCTCTAGCACCTCGGATTTTTCCTTCAAAAATACACCCAAGTCTTTCTACTAAAATCATCAATAAACGTTACAAAATACTTCTTACCACTGAATGACCCTGGAGTAATGGGTCCACACAGGTCGGTATGAATTAATTCCAGAGGCTGCCTAGCTCGGTATCTCGCCATCCTTTGGAATGGGCTCCTCGCATGTTTTCCCAATACGCAGTCCTCACAAAATTTTCTTTCAGAGTTAATCTTTGGCAGTCCCACCACCATGTTCTTCTTCATCATCTCGGTCAGACCACCATAATGAAGGTGTCCAAACCGTCGATGCCACAACGACATTTTATCCTCCACCTCGGCTTGCAGACAACCGACCTCCATACTCCTCAGACTCAGCTTGTACATTCTATTTTTCTCCATCTGAACTCGGGCTATCAGACGTCCTTGTTTGTCTTTCAATAGCAGAACTCGGTCTGTCATTAGAACTGAGTAGCCTTTCTCCATCAATTGTCCAATGCTTAGAATATTGCTTTTGAGCTCAGGCACGTAATACACGTCCCGAATTGTACCAATTCGTCCATCTCTTTGCAAGAAACAGATCGTACCTCGGTATAACACCTCGGAAAATAAAATGTGAATTTATGTGATAAAATATGGGTTAAAAAGGGAAGGATTAGGGAAAATCAGAGAATTATGGCCAAAATGGGCAAAAAGGGCAAAATGGTAATTTGCCAAAAACGTAAACCGAGGCATGAGAAATGGAGTTAGAGATTTAATATGAAAAAAATAATGCTGGAAATGGAATCAGGACGGAAAATTGAGTGAGTAGGCAAAATTGTGAAAAAGTGATGAATAGTGACTTTTTAAGTGAAAGATACTGCGGTATGAGTGTACCGATAAGTGTGAAATTTTTATGAGTATTTTGAGGAAAGAAAAATATGTCATGGACTGGAAAAATGTGTAGATTAAGAATTTGTGATCATAATTTTTATCGGGATTAAAGTTAAAACGCGTGTGGGACCCGCGAGTGGTTTATGTGACTTGAAAGTCACAAATGCACAGCATTTCTCTCCCCTCCCTCTCTTCCCCGTGAAGGTGCAGCCCTCCATGGCCAAAATGGCTCCAAAATCCCTTTTCTTTGTAACTTGCTCATTTCTCAACCAAATCAAGTGATCTTTGGCTTGAAATCTATTGTAAACAACCTTCTAAAGCCATTGTTGATACTCCCAAGCCTTGAAATCATCTCCTTGGGGCGAAAATGGACAAACTCAGATCCGAACCATTGTGGTTCTTGGTGTTCTTGGGAGCTTTTGATCTTCTTTTGGATTGGTGGAACCTTGGTGGTGTTCATAGACTAGATGGTGAGTATATTTGTGGTACTTTTGTGGTTGATTTTGTAGATCTAGAAATTATGCTTTGAATCTTTAATCTTAGATGTGTGATGATAGAGAGCCCAAATGGAAAAATGCTATTAGATGAAAATGCCTTAGAATGATGCTTGTAAGCTAGAAATGCTATGATAAATTTTGGTGAAAAAGTTGGGTTTTTAACTTAGGAAAAATTTGTGGAAATTTCATGAAAATGGGTAAGTGATGTAATTGAATAATTGAATGGTGGACCATTGGTATAGGTCGATAATATGATTACATGATTAGTATGAGTGTTAAAATGAATTGAAAAGCCTTGGGGCATACCTTTTTGAAGAATCCGAATTATGATGAAAAGTGAGGAAAAATGATGTAAAAGTTGTGTAGTTGAGATTGTATGATATAAAATGATGTTTAATTGGATGATGGTATAGTGTGATATAGTGGAATGAGAAGAAAGAATGTGTGATTCATGATGTATTTGGTAATTTGATCTATAAAAGAGATTGAAGTAAAATGAATGATTACTTGAGATTAAATGATTGATTTGGAAATGGTTTGATAATCATGTTGTGGGTTATCTAGGTTGCCTCTTTTGGACGCTTTGGAAGCGGGTAAGCTTGGAGCTTACGTTTGGAGCATGGGCTCGGTGTTGAGGTAACCTTTGGAACTGGGGTTTAGCCCTTGTGTGCTCCACCACACCTAGTGGATGGTTGTGGTTGGATTATGTGATTATGGCATTGTGTGATTATGTGCTTGTATGCATATTGCTTGGATTGTATGAAAAATTGTTTGGTCACTGGCCAGTTGACGTGTGTTGGATTTGGACATCCGCTGGATCATTTCGATGGCGAAGTGCCAGTTGGAATGCCATGGGGTCGACTCATGGGAGCGACACCAGGATGAGCCAAACGGGGGACATCCGCCGGATAGGTCTCTTCGGTTGGGTTGGCCATGGAGTTTTCTCAACCATGGGAGAAGCTCTAGGATTGTCTCGGGAGTTATATGATGGAGTCCTTGAACATGAATCCATGCGTGGATGTTCTTGGGTTGTCTCCAGTTGGTTGGTGATATTGTATTGCTTGCACATTATATGATGTTATATTTGCACATTGAGTGAGCCATGGGGTGGAGAAACCTCCAGGGCCCTTGGTTTACTGAGATATATTTATATATCTCACCCCGTGTTTTGGGGCATCATTTCAGGTCAGGTTGAACCTGGAAGAGTGGAGCATGAGGTGCATATTGGAGGCACCATGTGATGAGCATTGGATAGGGACACACTTTGCATATGTTTGATGTTTTAATCTTAGACCATGAACTTGTGCATATTGAAAATGCCATGCCTTTGTATATTCATGACTACTTGTTAAGTCTTTCAAATTGATGTATAGGTATAACCTTGGAAATTATTGTATATTTGAGTGAGCATGGGACTTGTCCATTGCCACATTCATTGTATTTGAAGCCTTGGCAAAGATGTTGTAAAATGGTCCATATTTGATGTAAAATGGCCATTATATTAAAGACTATGTAAATGATGCATAATTGAATGAAAATGCATGTTTGAAGGGCCTAGTGCCTACGTTAGAGTATGTTTAAGTGTTGTGTGGAGTACTAAGGTGTTTGGGATGGATTACACAACCCTTTTTGGGCTTAAAATGCTGTAATCTGTCACTTTTGCTGCATAGTAATCGATTACCCAAGCATGGTAATCGATTACCATGCAACAGGGGACGAAATTTGGCTACTGTCTTCACTGGTAATCGATTACTGAGGCTTGGTAATCGATTACCATGTGAGGTAATCGGTTACCCAAGGTTGGTAATCGATTACCAGAACAGAGGATGTGAAAAATTGGCTACTGCCTAATTTTTGACAGGTGGTAATCGATTACCACCCACTGGTAATCGATTACCACAGTGCAATTTTTGAAAATTTAAGTTTTTCAAGACTAAAAGAAAGGGGCTTAACTTGGTGGGTAGAACTCCAAATGATTCGTGGTTTGAAACCACGCGTAACTAATGTAAAGGGGTAGAACATGGTAAGATATGAAATTAATTTGATGAGTTTAAAGGGGTTGAATAAAAAGAAAGATTAGTGATGTTAGTAAACTGTATGCTTCCGCGTATTGCATTTACAATTATAGTGTTGTATTAATTGATTACGGAAAGAGGGTTATGTTTATGAAAAGGAATATGATAAAAGAAAGAAAAAAGTTGCCCGTAATTTAATTAACCCAATTACTGTGATTGTAACTGCGCTTAATATCATAATCAATGTTAACAATACCGGTACGTAACGGGCTGTTACATTTTGTGGTATCAGAGCAGTTTCTTTAGGAAACTCTGATGATTGTGTAATTGAGGTGAGTGCTGTATAGTTGTACGTAGACTCTTATTGACTGCTACACATGTGATTCCTTAGTTTGGGCCTGATCAACCCATTTCTTCGTGTTCAATGTGTGGTCAGTATAAGATGCCTTTGTGACAACCCTGGAGCACTAATGCCAGTTCTTAGGCTGAGGTGGTGGGTGCAGTGATGACTGCTCCACGGATGGATATGTTAGTAAGTAAATTTGATGTAATTGAGGACTGAGTGAGAATAAATTGTGATAAGATGTATAACCATTTTGGGTAGAATGCTACCATAGTTGAATGTGGCCTTTTGGTTAGTAAAATGGTTGATTTGAGATTGATATGGGTATGATGATGTTGGTAAGTCTTCCCTAAATGTATGGGGAGTTGGAACAATTGAGTATATGTGGGAATTAGTGGTATACCTTTGACATGGTGGGGGATTGGAACCCCAATGAATTCGTGAGAGTTTGAATGTGAGTGTTTATATGTGATAGTGGATACCTTAGGGTTAAATAATAAGGTTATAAGACCCTTGATGAGGGCATACACTTGGATGACTTAAGATGCTTGGATGTAGGAATAAATGGAAAGTTCAAATTTTGGATTGAGGATTGTGAGTAACTTAAAAGAACTATGGAAATGATGTGTCGGATAATTCAATGTTTAAAATGGGACTTTAGTCCATGATGATTTAATGTTGGTTAGATGTAAGTGAGGATATCATATGTATAAAAAGTAAAATATAAGAAGTTGAGGAAATTGCCATGTAAGGCATTGAATGAATTTGATTGGAAGTATGAAGGTTCATAATATATTGATGGTTGGACTTAACAAATATGGAGTGATAAAACATAGCTGAGTGTGGTGTATCAATAATACTAATATGCTTCCATAATGTTGTGGAGCATTGAAATTTGAGGATGTGGCTTAACTATATGGGGATAGTAATCCTGTGATGGCTAAGTGTTGTATGTAAATATGCATATGTATATATATTTGTTGTTTGTGAAGGCCGGGGTGCCTAAATGTATATTGTGTTGTTTTGAGTTAGTAAACTCTTGGGTAAAAGAAAAATTTTGCAACTGAAATCCCTATGATGGGAAATGTTTGAAGAGATTGTCTCTTTGGAGTGTCATTGGATGCTCAATGTGGTATGGGATTCGTGATGGAGTCCCGGTGTGCAAGTTATACCATGGCACACATGTTGGTAATAATGTGACAATTAAAGTTGTCCTGGGTTTCCCTTGTGGATAGAATCCTAAGAGGTGTTGCTCTTGGAAGTCCCAGGCGAGCGCTGCTCGAAGTTGGAAATTATCTGGTGGTCCTGATGCGCAGAATGCATGGACTGTTAAATGAGGGCACCCTTGGGGTCATAGTGAAATATTGAGAGAAAAGTGATGTCAGTTAAATGGAGTGGATCTTCTACAGTGTTGAGCATGGTTGCTATGAGTCATGATGGACTATGGACTAGGACTGTACCGAACACGGGTACTGTTATGAATTGAAAATTTTGTGTCAAAATATGAGAAAGATGCTGGGATCATGTGAGGAGGATTATGCTATGGACTAAGACTAATGACTAGTCAAGTTAAATGAGTATATTGTCGAGAAAAGAACCGTATTGGAAAATTATAGTGCATGGTGCAAAAGTAAGATATAACTAGTATACCACTATGTATCTATATAGGACTCTGTTTGCCGTTATATACGGATTTGATGTGAATGTGTTTATCTTTGTGTGGCTTATATGCCCAGATTATGTGGCTATCTCCGTATGGATTATGTTCCCGGAGATTATTATTATTTTATATAAGTAATGTAGTGTGAGGTAGAACCTTGAGTTAGTGGGACTGTTAGTACAGCCATGGGCATGTTACCTCTTCTTGCGTGAATTATAAGGACAGGTTCTCTGATTGGTGGGGCATTGCACCTGGGGCCCTTAGGACAGCAAGAGCTCGAGGGGTTAAACCTAAGGATGTTCTTACCCATTGCATTAGAGGATTGTATCTTGTGAGGAACGCAAGAGGTGAATTTGGATAACTGTAAGTGAACAGTAATATGCCTAACATGATGAAATGTGTGAGGTGCCATGAGATGGCAGTTTAAATTATAAAATTGAGCACTCGGAGATGTGCATGAGTGTATACCAAGTGTGGTAGTGTGGAATTATGGTTTTACGGAAAGTGTGAAATGAATTGTTAGATTATCACCCTATGTGAGGGAATGGAAAATTGATTAGTGATGATGGATTGAGTCAAAGTTTTATGGAAAGGCTTGTGAAGGTGAGATGCTAAGCTAAGTTGGTGGCCTGAGTGGCCAAGGATTTTGATAAGTGATAAATTGCGATGTAGCCAAGTGAGAAGGTGTGATACTAGTTGTTAAATAGAATGGTATTTGGTGAAATACAAGGTTGATATCCTTACCCTGGTGGTAGAGTCACTGATGAAGTTGTATAGATGTAAACTATAGTGAGAGATGTGTTAAAAATACACAATGTGATGTTGTTCTTGGTTAGGTACCAAGATATATGATTGAGTGTGCTAGTAGTGCTTCGAATGGTCCGAGAGACTGGTATAACAGCCGATGTGAAACTATGAAAGTAATGATAGTGATGGATTTAGTCCTTGTGGCATGATAAATAGGTTTTGAAAATCCCTATATGATGGGACAGGTATGCGAAAGAGAGATGATATGTGATCTGGGAATGATACATACTAGTGGAATGAAATGATGATGAAGGTGAGGTGTATAGAATGAAATACATGAGGAATTGATAACATGAGTATGGAACGGTAATTAAAGAAAATTGTTAATGGAAATCTTGGGCATGTTGCCTTTAATGTGAGAAACCCATGATGAATTATGTGTTAAGTTTTGGGATGATTAGTTAAAATTGTAAGTATGATCTAGTGTATGAAAATTAATGAGTGGATTCGTGATTGAAAGCTTTGAAATGATCGATGTAAGGTATGAATTGTAATGTGTGGTCCATTGGGTACCAGTGAAATGTTTTGAGGAAGTGATTTGCCATTGTGTTTTGGCGAAAGTTGGTAAACCTGTAAGGTTAGATGGATGGTTGAGCACAGGGATGGTGCTTGTTAAAGATAAAATACTGAGATGAAATTGTACGTCGTAGGTTGGAAACATGAGAAGAGAAAAATGTGTATATACGAGTTGTGGCTAAATGCCAAAATGGGGATTTATCCCGCAGGAAATAAAAGTGTAGTGAGCGTGAACTAGATGATTACTCGGTGAATTGCACTGAGGGGCTGTGAGATTCCATAACCGTGTTTAATGTGGAATACGAAATGTGGGAAAAAATTGATGACGAGAGTTATTACTCCATAGAAATAAAAATCAAAGAAGGATAATTGTGGCTGTAACGTGTCAAAAAGTAATAGTTGCCTGTGTGGCACAGATTGAACAGAATGTGGTATGATCCTATAGGCATAGTTATTGATATGTTAACTAGGTAGGAAAACCTGCCAAGAGAATTTATGGGCTATATGTGTTAGGTAGCCTGACATATGAAAAGAAATTGGCTTGGTAAAGCAGAGAAAGTGCACAACTGTGTGGTGCGCTCCGGTTGTTCACTTGTAGTGTCACCGGTTGGGATTGAAATTGGGAAGGACTTGAGGTCTCCCATTGGGCCTTTGAAATGCAAGGCCATTGTGAAAAGAGGCTGAAAAGCTAAAGAGATGGTAATGTAAGTAGTTATTTTGGTGTCCGCACACTTGATGAAGCTTCTTGGGTACGGGAGACTGAGATTCTCCGGCTGTATCCTGAGTTAGCATATTGGTATAGTTGATTTTGCGGACAAAATTCCTAAAAGGTGGGGTGAATATAACACCTCGAAAAATAAAATGTGAATTTATGTGATAAAATATGGGTTAAAAAGGGAAGGATTAGTGAAAATCAGAGAATTATGGCCAAAATGGGCAAAAAGGGCAAAATGGTAGCCAAAAACGTAAACCGAGGCATGAAAAATGGAGTTAGAGATTTAATATGACAAAAATAATGCTGGAAATGGAATCAGGACGGAAAATTGAGCGAGTAGGCAAAATTGTGAAAAAGTGATGAATAGTGACTTTTTAAGTGAAAGATACTGCGGTATGAGTGTACCGATAAGTGTGAAATTTTTATGAGTATTTTGAGGAAAGAAAAATATGTCATGGACTGGAAAAATGTGTAGATTAAGAATTTGTGATCATAATTTTTATCGGGATTAAAGTTAAAACGCGTGTGGGACCCGCGGGTGGTTTAAGTGACTTGAAAGTCACAAATGCACAGCATTTCTCTCCCCTCCCTCTCTTCTTTCCCGTGAAGGTGCAGCCCTCCATGGCCAAAATGGCTCCAAAATCCCTTTTCTTTGTAACTTGCTCATTTCTCAAACAAATCAAGTGATCTTTGGCTTGAAATCTATTGTAAACAACCTTCTAAAGCCATTGGTGATACTCCCAAGCCTTGAAATCATCTCCTTGGGGCGAAAATGGACAAACTCAGATCCGAACCATTGTGGTTCTTGGGAGCTTTTGATCTTCTTTTGGATTGGTGGAACCTTGGTGGTGTTCATAGACTAGATGGTGAGTATATTTGTGGTACTTTTGTGGTTGATTTTGTAGATCTAGAAATTATGCTTTGAATCTTTAATCTTAGATGTGTGATGATAGAGAGCTCAAATGAAAAAATGCTATTAGATGAAAATGCCTTAGAATGATGCTTGTAAGCTAGAAATGCTATGATAAATTTTGGTGAAAAAGTTGGGTTTTTAACTTAGGAAAAATTTGTGGAAATTTCATGAAAATGGGTAAGTGATGTAATTGAATAATTGAATGGTGGACCATTGGTATAGGTCGATAATATGATTACATGATTAGTATGAGTGTTAAAATGAATTGAAAAGCCTTGGGGCATACCTTTTTGAAGAATCCGAATTATGATGAAAAGTGAGGAAAAATGATGTAAAAGTTGTGTAGTTGAGATTGTATGATATAAAATGATGTTTAATTGGATGATGGTATAGTGTGATATAGTGGAATGAGAAGAAAGAATGTGTGATTCATGATGTATTTGGTAATTTGATCTATAAAAGAGATTGAAGTAAAATGAATGATTACTTGAGATTAAATGATTGATTTGGAAATGGTTTGATAATCATGTTGTGGGTTATCTAGGTTGCCTCTTTTGGACGCTTTGGAAGCGGGTAAGCTTGGAGCTTACGTTTGGAGCATGGGCTCGGTGTTGAGGTAACCTTTGGAACTGGGGTTTAGCCCTTGTGTGCTCCACCACACCTAGTGGATGGTTGTGGTTGGATTATGTGATTATGGCATTGTGTGATTATGTGCTTGTATGCATATTGCTTGGATTGTATGAAAAATTGTTTGGTCACTGGCCAGTTGACGTGTGTTGGGTTTGGACATCCGCTGGATCATTTCGATGGCGAAGTGCCAGTTGGAATGCCATGGGGTCGACTCATGGGAGCGACACCAGGATGAGCCAAACGGGGGACATCCGCCGGATAGGTCTCTTGAGGAGTTCCGGTTGGGTTGGCCATGGAGTTTTCTCAACCATGGGAGAAGCTCTAGGATTGTCTCGGGAGTTATATGATGGAGTCCTTGAACATGAATCCATGCGTGGATGTTCTTGGGTTGTCTCCAGTTGGTTGGTGATATTGTATTGCTTGCACATTATATGATGTTATATTTGCACATTGAGTGAGCCATGGGGTGGAGAAACCTCCAGGGCCCTTGGTTTACTGAGATATATTTATATATCTCACCCTGTGTTTTGGGGCATCATTTCAGGTCAGGTTGAACCTGGAAGAGTGGAGCATGAGGTGCATATTGGAGGCACCATGTGATGAGCATTGGATAGGGACACACTTTGCATATGTTTGATGTTTTAATCTTAGACCATGAACTTGTGCATATTGAAAATGCCATGCCTTTGTATATTCATGACTACTTGTTAAGTCTTTCAAATTGATGTATAGGTATAACCTTGGAAATTATTGTATATTTGAGTGAGCATGGGACTTGTCCATTGCCACATTCATTGTATTTGAAGCCTTGGCAAAGATGTTGTAAAATGGTCCATATTTGATGTAAAATGGCCATTATATTAAAGACTATGTAAATGATGCATAATTGAATGAAAATGCATGTTTGAAGGGCCTAGTGCCTACGTTAGAGTATGTTTAAGTGTTGTGTGGAGTACTAAGGTGTTTGGGATGGATTACACAACCCTTTTTGGGCTTAAAATGCTGTAATCTGTCACTTTTGCTGCATAGTAATCGATTACCCAAGCATGGTAATCGATTACCATGCAACAGGGGACGAAATTTGGCTAATGTCTTCACTGGTAATCGATTACTGAGGCTTGGTAATCGATTACCATGTGAGGTAATCGATTACCCAAGGTTGGTAATCGATTACCAGAACAGAGGATGTGAAAAATTGGCTACTGCCTAATTTTTGACAGGTGGTAATCGATTACCACCCACTGGTAATCGATTACCACAGTGCAATTTTTGAAAATTTAAGTTTTTCTAGACTAAAAGAAAGGGGCTTAACTTGATGGGTAGAACTCCAAATGATTCGTGGTTTGAAACCACGCGTAACTAATGCAAAGGGGTAGAACATGGTAAGATATGAAAGTAATTTGATGAGTTTAAAGGGGTTGAATAAAAAGAAAGATTAGTGATGTTAGTAAACTGTATGCTTCCGCGTATTGCATTTACAATTATAGTGTTGTATTAATTGATTACGGAAAAAGGTTCTAGTTATGAAAAGGAATATGTTAAGAAAGAAAAAAAGTTGCCCGTAATTTAATTAACCCAATTTCTGTGATTGTAACTGCGCTTAATATCATAATCAATGTTAACAATACCGGTACGTAACGGGCTGTTACACTCGGCCTTTCACATCAATTTTGGACGCGTCTCCAAAAGAGACATGTCCAGCTTCCACCGTTCTCAACTCCTTGAACAAATGTTTGTAACCACACATGTGATTACTGGCACCAGTATCCAGGTACCACTCCGACTCAACCTTCGAGCTAGTTTCACCATGTGCTAACATCAGAACTCCATCTTTTATTTCTCCTTCTGCAGTGAGGTTTGAAGCCTCGTCAACTCTTCTTTCATCTCGGCAATCCTTAGCGAAATGCCCAACTCGGCCACAGTTATAACACTTGTCCGAGTTGCAATCTCTTGAATAATGTCCATACTTCCCACATTTGTAACATTCCACGTTTGATTGGTTTGTCCATCGGCCTCTTCCACCTCGACCACGTCCTCTACCTCTCCAATTTTGCTGACTCGTCTCAGCTCTTTCTTCATGTTTCACTTCCTGACCTCGGCCACGTCCACTTCGTCCACGACCTCTACCTCGGACATTCTGAGAGTAGAGTGCCTTTTCATCCTTGATATTTGCTTTTGACTGAAGTGCTTGCTCCAGTGTCTCTTCTTTCTTCTTTTTCTTGCGCTGTTCATGCGCCTCAAGAGAACCTGCTAGCTCATCAACAGAGAGCGTAGCTAAGTCCTTAGACTCCTCAGTTGCACATACCACGTTCTCGAATGTGTTTGATCTTTTCCAGTACCATCTTTGGGAGGAATTTAAAGCCTTAATCCTGGACCCCGCCCCGAATGGGATTGCTTTACTTGGAGAATACCTTAGGTTTATCCAAAAAAAAAAAAAGATTTAATCAAATTTTAGCATCTATTCTCTTTAATACGTTGTTTGAAAGAAAAAATGCCGTTACCTTTGTACACTGTATGTTCAGAATGTCAAGTACATGAACAAGTCTAACTTTGTTGTACTTTAAAAACTAATCGTGCATTAGGCCTTTCTTGGCATCTCTATGCTGTTGAATGACCAAAACTGAGCCATGAATATCAAAGTCCGAAGAAGCCAAGACATCACCAACTGTTCCAAGTTCTGGACACTCTTCCCAGTCACTCATACCAATTGTTAATGAACTCTGTCCTCTACCCCCCTTTCCTACTATAAACAAAGAGTACATGTCCCCTATCTCTTTCAAAGATTCCACTGTTTCTGCTCCATCCTTCACAAACTTTTAAACATATCCAATTTGGCCAGAAGTCACATACCTATTATAGAAATCAACCATAAAGGTATTGTCAATCTCATTAATGGTCTCTTCCCCAGACAAGGACATTAAAATTTCTTTTTCCTCAGATTGTCCACTTTCAATTTGTTCATTCTGTGATGAAGAAGCAGCCAGCAAAAATCTGATGATTGTTAAGTTAATGCGAGGACTTTTCGAAATGCGTAGGCTCCAAGCAATAGCCTCACGATCATCTGGACCCCCAAAGAAAAGTGTTGCAACACTTTGTATGGTTTCAGATGTCACTAGTTGTGAGAAACCAGGGACCCTAGCAAGTCCTCTTTCTACAATGACACCAACAGAACAAGGTGCATGTCTAAGAACCTTCTGGTTAGTAATCCTTACACCTTCCTTCCCACTTTCCAATTTTCCATCAATTCTCTGATGCTTGTGGAAGGGAAGTAGAATAATTGATACTTGAAGATCTTCTGCTTCATTGCAAACATCTTCATACAAACTTGTGAAAGCAGACACTGCCCTTCTTTGGTGTACCAAAATCTCTGTCTCTGCAGTGAAGGCATCTAGAGCATTATTAATGTCCACCACATCATTGCCACCATAGTCATCATCATCACTAAGGTCAGCATTCTCTTTTTCATGGTATAACAAGGTAGACTTAATCTTCTTCACAAGCTCTATTAAGTGTACTAAATAAGTGGTAGATGGTGATGCTCTAGAGCCATGTATTGCTAGCACTGCCGCAAGTATTGAAGATACTTGACGAGGATCATATACACAAGCCATTACTGTGTTCAATACTATTGATACTAACAACACATTGTAAGCATCTGAATCAAAAGTCTGTAAATCAACACAAGAGCAAAAAAATAAAAAATAAAAAATTAGTATACGGATTTGAGATTATAAGGGCCGACCCAGTTCAAATACCCACTTCGTGAGTGTCTTGGGAACGGAATACTCTAGGCAGTCTTTCCTCTGTTTTTTTGCAGAGAGACTGATTTGAAACCGCGACATGACACACCACGGCAAGCAAGCTTACCGCTGAGTCAAGCCGGCCCTTCACTTACAATTATACGGATTTGAGATTATAATTCTGATTAATTCAACAAAGTCAATAAATTAGTATACTCACAATTACTTGCTTTGCTGCTGCTCCAATAAATAGCAAATCAGCATAACCTCTAGTGTTCAATATGAAGCCAAGAAAAATCCCTTCACTTGTAGGAATTTGAAGGTAACGACAAACTATAAGGGTACCACCAAGCTTGCTTCCAATGCCCAACAAAATCAATATGGCTGTATTCGCAGTCCTATCCAAGCTCCCAAAGACATTTAGTAGGTCACATTGTAAACCCAAGTACCCAAAGTATACTGGAAGAACAAAGTTGTAAATAGAATAACCAAGTTTATGTACTAATGTTCTGGCTGTTTTGCCTTCCCTAGGAAACAGCAAGCCAATGACATAACAATGAAAAATACTGTTGTAACCCCAAATTTCTATAATCATTGAGCTTGTTATGAGCAGAAACAGGATGACTAACAACTCAGGAGCCTTGAGGTACTTCTGGTTTCTATGCCTTGAATTTAACCAAACAGCTAAGTACCTGTTTATAAGAACCATCAGGGAAGTATTTAGAAGGCAACCAATACTGGTTGAAATGTGATTTTCTCTTTTCCAATTAACCATCACATTAAAGAACAACAAGCATCCCATTTCTGTGATGCATGCAGAAGACACCGCGATTCGCCCAACATCTGATGCAGCAAACCTCAATTCTGCTGCCAAACGAATCACCATAGGGGAGCTTGTGTATGATAACACTAGCATAATGATCATACAAAAATAATACATGGGGGCAGTGGAATATAACTCTTGATACAAATAAAAGGAGACAGATATGCCAAAAACGCATCCCATTATAGCACCACCACATGCTACCAAGCCTACCACACGTAGATTTCGCAGTGTGTAGTGAATATTCATCTCTAACCCAAATAAGAACATGAAATGTATCCGACAGAAGAAGCTCACAATTTCATAGTAATTTATGGAACTTGCAGGAAAGAATGTAACTTGTATATACTCAATATGAGACATTGGACCCAGTACCAACCCAGCCTGTTCAACATTGCACCAAGAATTAACAATGAAACTTCAATTCAATACAAATAATTTATGGGATAGGATCCATTTACAAACTTCTTTTGCAATTACACTAATGTAGGACCGGTCGTACACTCTGTGATTAATGTAGGACCGGGTCCTACAGAGTGTATAGTTTGTAATAGTTTGTAAACAAAAAAGTTTGTAAATATAAACTGCCCCATAATTTATACCAAAAAAAAAATTAACAAAATTAAGGTGATTGATTATATATATGTATGATTAATTACCAGAAGTTGTGAAATGGGTCCAGTTGACCCACAGTCCTAAGAACAACGTTGAAGAAGTGTGACACAACAAGAATGCACGACACTTGCACGTAACATGCATATCATTTTTCGAGGGAAGATATTCTTATTATCAAGAAAATTTACTATCAACTCAGTACCTATTTAATCACCATTAGATTAGAGAGAGCATGCTGAAGTTTCTAAAGAGAGAGAAAATGCTAATATAATGGTGATTAAATAGATAGTGGATTAATAGTAGGTTTTTTGGGTAGTTAGAATACCCCTCTCTTATTTTATAGTAATATAAAAGTTTTCACAACTTCAGTAAAAAAAATATTACATATTTTTTTTTATGGTAAATAAATATTACATTTTTATTAGAAGCTTTATTTAAATTTTTTTCCTTTGAGAAAAGAATAAAAACAAGAACAATAGTTTCTTGTGGATAGAAACTAGGGTTCATTTGATTGTTTTAAATTTTTTTTATATTATTTTATAAAATAAGTGTTTTTATGTTTTAAAAGTCAAAAACAAAATAAAAATAATTTAGACATGTTCTCTATATTTTTAGACTAATTTTATAAAATAGGCCTTATCAAATATGTTTTTTATTTTGAAAATTAAATAACTATTCTCGAAAACACAATTCAATTAGGCCCTTAATTTTTGGAATATATTATTTCTCTTTTGATAAATTAATAATTTAATACTCAGAATCATGTAGTATAATACAAATAATTGAGTTAATTCATCACATGTCGTTGAGATTTTTTCTCCACCTATATCCAATTCTTAGGGGTTGAATCTTTTACGACGTGCATTCAAATCTAAATTTTAATAATTAAAAAAAGAGTAATATATTATTTTAATATTAGTATATTAAAATAAAAATTAATTTTTCAATATATTAAAGGTTTGCTTTTTCTGTTGTCACTGCAGATAAATTATCTACAGTAAGCCGAATACGACGTCGTTTTGAGGTGGAAATAATGGTGTTTTTGTAATATTAATTTATTTCAGGGTTATAATAGTCTTTATATTTATAATTTTTTAAGATTTCAATATCAAAATGACGTCGTTTTGGGAATAAATGCAGATAACTTATCTGTATTAACTGCGGAAACACCGATATATTAAATTTTAAAATATTATTATAAAAAAATTTTAAAATATTGAATATTTATTTTTTTATAAAAATTAATTTATTTTTTTGGACACACACTAATCAATATATTTTTATAAAAATTATTATTATGCGAAGAATTATATAAATTCTTTATTAACAAATATTTTTATTAAAAACATTTATTTTTATCCTATATAGTATTATACAATGCATTACCAAATCCTAGATGATATTATCTTCTATAATATATTATTTTATACAATATCATGCCAAACGCTGGATAGTATTAAAATTCAATCAAATATTATACAATCAGGCGTTATAATAATATTAAAATTCAATCAAATCTTATATAATCAGGACTTATAGTATCAAATCTTATAATCAGCCCTTATAATATCAAATCTTATTGTATCACGTGTTATCATAACATCTCCTTAAAAGCCCTTGTAAGATGGTAGCTGATTGCTAAGTCTTAATTCACATGCAAGCTCCCGATTCAGACACGCCAATTCAGACACTCCAATGCCATTCACCACCTTCAGGCAGTGGCGGATCCAGGAAATTAATGAAGGGTGGACACTCAATAAGTTCAAATATATATAGATTTAGGCGTGGTCTGGAACTGACTTGCGAGCAGGTATCCGCTGACTAGGTCTGGTTTAGATCTAGATCTGGACGGGTTGCGACTCAACTGGAGGGTCTAAAATAGAGCTCTATATTGTTAGGTTTGGATAATGAAGGTGGAGGAGGAAAAAAAACTCATGGGAAAATAAAATAGAAAGAAGAAAATTAAAGGGGAGGATATCCTAACAACCAATTAGGGTTACTATTAATGTTGTTACCAATCAATTTCACCGTTAGATCGATTATATTGATCCAATAGTTATATTTATTTCCATCTTTATATGGTCATTGTAACGCCCTCCCTTGTATGCATCCAAGAGAGTCGTTTGCTAAGCGGAATTAGAGTCTTTAATGTCACTTAAGCTAATAAAGATCCTCATCATAAATACAAATCCGTAACGCGTTTCAAAATTCTTATCACTTCTGTTTGGACGATAAAAAATATTTCAAGTGATTTAGAAAGAGCACGTTGGGGGCTTCGCGTGCATATAAAATAATAGTAAATCGGAGTTCGTTTGCTCATAAAAACATCACCCGTAAGATGCACTGTAAAAATTTCAGCACTTAAGTCTTTCAAAAATTCCTTTCACAAACGTTTTCCAAAACAGCTGCTGTTCATAAAGGTTCAAGGTGAAATAGAGATGATAAAGTCTACAGTCATCCAAGAGTACCAAAATATTAAGCATTACAGTCATCCAATCAAACAAACAGCAACAGTAAAAGTCCATTCATCAGCAAGCAACAGCAAACATCACGCCTTCAAATGCTTTTTCGTCCTCCTGCCATTTAGGAAAATAGCAGCCCCAAAGGGGTGAGAATAATCCCAGTAGTGTGGCAACAAAACCAGTAATATAACAGTATTAACTAGGCACAAAATTATAAACAGTCACTTCAACATATCCTTGTTCCTTTTCCTTTTTCCTTTTCATCATATTCATATATATTGCGTATATAACGCCTTTCCTTTGCGCTTTTAGCACCGTCGTGCGCGCACTTCACAGTGGAATCAAATACTCCTGGCACCTGAGCTCTCTGTGGATTCCAACTGTGGGCCTATGCGGACTGATGCCAAGTGTCCCATACCCTGGTACCTTAGGGATGCCTATATGATGCTTGCTCAAACACATGGTCCTGTATATAACTATTCTAAAAAGCAAGGCCTATATGATCTTGGTACATGCATGCCATGCTATGCTTTCACACACAAAACGTACAAAATGCGGTATGATGTAAGGTGCATGCTTATTATAACACCTCAAATATTTAAATGTTTATTTTAATGTTATTTTGTGAAATGAAAGTTGGTGGATTAGTGAAAATCCAGGTATTATGGCCAAAAGGGGCAAAAAGGGCAAAATGGTAATTTGCCAACCGTGTGTTAGGAGGCTTAAATACTGAGTTAGAGATTTCAAATGACAAAAGTAAGGTTGGAAATGGAATCAGGGCGAAAAATTGAGTAAATAGGCAAATTTGGGAAAAATTGATGAATAGTGATTTTTAGCGTTAAAATACTGTGATGTGAGTGTACCGATAGGTGTGAAATTTTTATCATTATTTTGGAGAAATAAAAATATGTCATGGACTGGAAAAATATTTAGATTAAGGATTTGTGATCGAAATTTTTATCGGAGTTAAAGTTAGATCGCGTGTGGGACCCGTGTGACCGAAGTCACTTGGCCCCACCTCCTTTTCTTTCCTTCCTTTCTCTCTTTTCTTCTTGTTCTTGCGCGCTCACACAGGGAGGAGAAGACAAATACACCATTTTCTTCCCATTTCACCATTTTTTCGTTTCTCCACCGAATCGCTTGATTTTGGTGTCGAAATCTATCGTAAACAACCTTCCAAAGCCATTGGTAACACTTAGAAGCCTTGAATCTACCTCTTGGGCCGCGTTTTGAGCAAGAACAGATCCGACCCATTGGAGTTTTTGGAGATTTCTTGGAGTTTTGAGCTTCAAATGGTTTAGTGAAGCCTTGGTGGTGATCATACTACCCATTGTAAGTATATTTGTGGTCTTTTGATAGTTGATTTCTTAGATCTATGAATATGTGTTCAAACCTTTGATTTTAGATGTGTGATGATGGAGAGCCCAAATGGAAAAATGCTATTAGATGAAAAGGCCTTAGAATCATGTTTGTAAGCTAGAAATGCTATGTTAAATTTTGGTGAAAAATATAGGTTTTTAACTTAGAGGAATTTGAGGAATTTTGATGAAAAATGAGTTTTGGTGTAATTTGGATTTAATGATTGTTGTAGGGTGCCTCACACGGTTGGAATTGTGAAAAGTTGATTTGGAGCATACGTTTGGAACGGTGTTGCTAAGCATTGAGGTAAACTCTTGGAACTTGGGTTTGATCCCTAGTGTGCTCCACCACACCTAGTGGAAGGTAGTGGTTGGATTATGTGGTTATGACATGATGTGTTTGTGTGCTTGTATGCATATTGCTTGTATTTTGTGAAAATTGTTTGGTCACTGGCCAGTTGACGTGTGTTGGGTTTGGACATCCGCTGGATCATTTCGTGACGGAGTGCCAGTTGGACTGCCATGGGGTCGACTCTGGGAGCGACTCCAGGATGAGCCAAACGTGGGACATCCGCCGGATAGGTCTCTTGAGGAGTTCCGGTTGGGCTGCCATGGAGTTTTCTCAACCATGGGAGAAGCTCTAGGATTGTCTCGGGAGTTATATGATGGAGCCCTTGAACGTGAATCCATGAGTGGATGTTCTTGGGTTGTCTCCAGTTGGATGGTGATATTGCTTTACTTGCACATTACTTTATGTCATATTTGTACATTTTAGTGAGCCATGGAGTGGAGAGAGCCTCTAGCTCCATTGGTTTACTGAGATATATCCGTATATCTCACCCCGTGTTTGGGGGACCACATTTCAGGTCACTATGAGCCGGGAGGAGCTTCGGGCAAGAAGCCCGTGTAGTGGACGTTGGATTGGCATGCGGTGCATTGGATTGCATGACCTTTTGGAGGAGTTTATGGAGTGCACATAGCATACCATTAGTATTCTGAGACTTAGGTCATGAACATATTGCATGATGTCATTTTCCATGCTTTTGTTAGTGTTCATGGTCATATGCTAAGTCTTGTTATGTTTTATTATTCATGGCTTGGATAACTGTATATTTTGAGTGAGCATGGGACTTGTCCATTGCCACATTCATAGCCTTGAAGTCTTGATGAGTTATGTTGTAAAAATGGTCCATATATGCATGTAAATGGCCATTATTTTGAGGATGATGTAAATGATGTTTAATCCAAGGTAAATGCATGATGGAAGGGCCTAGAGCCTACATTAGGACATGATTATGTGTTATGTGGAGTACCAAGGGGTTAGGGATGGATTACACACCCTTTTTGGGGCTCAAAACTGCTGTAATCTGTCATTTTGCTGCATAGTAATCGATTACCCAAGCATGGTAATCGATTACCATGCAACAGGGGACGAAAAATTAGCTACTGTCTGCACTGGTAATCGATTACTGGCCTTTGGTAATCGATTACCATGTGAGGTAATCGATTACCCAAAGCTGGTAATCGATTACCAGAACAGAGGAATTGAAAAATTGGCTACTGCCTCATTTTTGACAGGTGGTAATCGATTACCACCCACTGGTAATCGATTACCACAGTGCAAATTTTGAAAATTAAGGTTTTCTAGACTAAAATGAAGGGGCTTAACTTGATGGGTAGAACTCCAAATGATAGGTGGTTTGAAACCACGCGTAGACAATGTAAAGGACTATAACTTGGTAAATTTTGAGAGTAAGATGGTGAGTTTAAATGAATTGAATAAAAAGAAAGATTTATGATGTTAGAAAGTGTATGATTCCGCAAATGGCATTTACAATTATGGTGAGGTTTTAATTGATTACGGAAAATGTATTGATGCAAAGGAAAAAGGAATATGTTAAAAGAAAAATTTGCCCGTAATTTAATTAACCTAATCACTGTGATTGTAACTGCGCTTAATATCATAATTTAATGTTAACAATACCGGTGTACAACGGGCTGTTACATTTTATGGTATCAGAGCAGTTTTGTTTAGGGAACTCTGATTGTTGTGTATGTTGTATCTTGTGTGTCATAGCTATCTGTGAACTATTTATGATTAATGTATATGTGATTCCTCAGTGTGGGTCTGATCAACTAATTCCTTTGTGTTACATGTACAGATATCATGAGTACAGCACGAGGTCGCCGTGGGGCACGTGGTGCAGGTCCTTTGCCACCGGATCCGGTCACTGCAGTACTGAATGCTCTGCAGGCGGAAACGGCTGCAAATAGAAATGCGACTGAGAACCTGATGAAAGCTAATCAGGATATGATGCAGGCCTTTATGGCTGAGATGAGGGCGGATAGAGGTCGTCCTAGGAGGGAGAATACACCTCCACATACGGCTACGGTGACTCCTACACCGACGCCATCTGTTACTCCTCAACAGGGGGAAAGTGGGGCTAGTCACCACACTGGTGAGGCTAGTCATCATACTACCACTGATCCTAGTTATATTCCTGATCCATCATCTGTTGCCCAATCTACTGGGGCTGCTGGGCAGGTGCTTGATAATGCTGATGATGAGCGTAGGCTCATATCCTTTAGGAAACATAAGCCACCCGCATTTCTGGGGTCAAGGGACCCAAAGGAGGTCACTGCTTGGTTGAGGGGTATGGACAAGATTTTTCAAGTGATGAGATGCCAAGATCCGCAGAAGTTGTTATATTCTGTTTATATGCTGGAGGGTGATGCCCAGGAGTGGTGGGACAATGTGTCTCGCCCATTTGTTATTCAGGGTGAGGTTCTTACTTGGGCCTTGTTTGAAGGATTATTTCATGAAGAATATTTTCCCCGCGATGTTCGGGAGGCAAAGCAAGGTGAATTTGATAAGTTGGTACAGGGAGTTATGACTGTGGATGCCTATGTGGCGAAATTTAATGAACTTGTGAAGTTTGCTAATTATGGAGGTACTCTACCTACTCCGGAATTCTTGTCAGCTAAATTTCAAAGAGGGCTGAGTGAGAAGATTGCTAAGAGGATGTCAAATACCGCAGTGAGAAACTTTGCTGATTTGGTGACCCAGTGCAAAAGGGTCGAGACTGTCTATGGGAGGTATCCAAAATAGGATAAGGTAAAAGAGCAAGAAGTTAAGAGGACACCTGGTCCTTCTGGAAACATTAATAGAGGAGGCTTCAACAATAACAACAGGGGTAGGGGGTTGCATGTGAGGCAGCCTCCTGGTCAGTTCAAGAGGGGTGGAAACACTGGTGGTGGTGGTGCCGCGGACAGATTTATATCCCAAAATGTGGGATGTGTGGGAAATACCACAAGGGTGTATGTGGTGCTGGTCCGTTGACATGTTTTAAGTGTGGTCGGAGTGGCCACTTTGCTAGAGATTGTCCATCTTCTTCGGGGCAGGCTGCGAATCTGCAGGCCTTGCCGGCAGCTACTACTACTGCTACTCCCATTACTGCTGTTCCTACTGTGGGACGAGTTTATACTACAAACGCGCAACATACTCAAAAGGCTCCGAATTTGGTTAAAGGTATAATTTTTCTCTCTAATGTTGATTTATCTGTGTTGTTTGATTCGGGAGCGACACATTCATTTGTGGCGGACTATGTGGCTAAGGCGTTGGACTTAAAGGTAACACGGATGGTTCCTCCGATGCGTATTACTACTGCTACAGGAGAGGTTAGTGAATCGTCTTGGATTTGTGAAGATGTGAAGTTCACTTATTTAGGCAGGGGTTATACCATTGATTTAATCATCTTACCCCTGGCCTCTGTCAATTTGATTTTGGGGATGGATTGGTTGTCTCGGAACTGCGCAATGATTGATTGCTGCGGGAAGAGGTTGTTGCTATCTCACGAGAGGCCGTCTGTTTGTCCGTCTTTGTATTTGTCTGTCAGTCAGACTGTGAAAGCCTTGAAGGCTGGAGATCTGGGTTATGTCTTGTTGGGCGGATTGGTAGGTGACAAGAAGGAAGAGATTTCTACTATTCCAGTTGTTAATGAGTTTGAAGATGTATTTCCGGATGAGATACCAGAATTTCCACCAGAGAGAGAGATTGAATTCTCGATTGATTTATTGCCTGGTGTGGGGCCGATCTCCTTGGCTCCATATCGGATGTCGCCACTTGAGTTGGCTGAATTGAAGAAACATATTGAAGAACTGTCTGCGAAGAATTTTATTAGGCCGAGTGTGTCTCCGTGGGGAGCACCGGTGATATTTGTAAAGAAAAAGGATGGTAGCATGAGATTGTGCACTGACTACCGACAGCTGAATAAAGTGACTATTAAGAACCGGTACCCATTACCGCGTATTGATGATTTATTAGATCAGTTGAGGGGTGCCTGTGTATTTTCAAAGATTGATCTCCGGTCCGGATATCACCAGATTCGGATTAAACCGGAGGATGTACCTAAAACAGCTTTCCGATCCAGATATGGACATTTTGAATATCAAGTGATTCCTTTCGGGCTTACTAATGCCCCGGCGGTGTTCATGGACTATATGAACCGCATCTTTAAACCGTATTTGGACCAGTTTGTAATTGTGTTCATTGATGACATTTTGATCTATTCTAAGAGTAAAGAGGAGCACATGGACCATTTGAGGACTGTGTTGCAGGTGTTGAAAGATAAGAAGCTATATGCTAAACCGTCTAAGTGTGAATTCTGGTTGTCTGAGGTGCAATTTTTGGGTCATGTTATTTCTGCAAGCGGTGTGGCAGTGGATCCAAGCAAGATTGAAGCAGTAAGTGACTGGGAACGACCAAAGACTGTGACTGAAATTAGAAGTTTTCTGGGGCTTGCTGGCTATTATCGCCGATTTATTCAGGGATTTTCTGCAATGGTTCTACCGTTGACCCGACTGACACGAAAGGATACTCCTTTTGTGTGGACCCAGGAATGTGAGGACTATTTTCTGCTACTGAAAGAGAAATTGACCACTGCTCCGGTGTTGACTCTACCTGATCCGGAGGGTGAGTTTGTGCTATATTGTGATGCTTCTAAGAAAGGTTTAGGGAGCGTGCTGATGCAGGAAGGAAAAGTGATTGCATATGCGTCTAGGCAGTTAAGGCCACATGAAGAAAATTATCCGACGCATGACTTAGAATTGGCAGCTATTGTGTTTGCCTTGAAAATTTGGAGGCATTTTCTTTATGGAATGAAGTTTGCTGTGTTCAGCGACCATAAAAGCTTGAAATACTTATTTGATCAGAAGGAGCTGAATATGAGGCAGCGTAGATGGGTTGAATTTTTGAAAGATTATGATTTTGAGCTGAAATACCACCCGGGAAAGGCCAACGTTGTGGCAGATGCATTGAGTAGGAAGTCTGTTAATTTATCTCATATGATGATGTGGGACAATGAAGTGATTGAGCAATTCCGTGACATGAAAATAACGGATTTCTTTGCAGGAAGGATGTGTGATATGGAGTTGACTCGGATTGAGAACGAGCTGCACGAGAAGATTAAAGAGACTCAGATTCGCAATGAAAGTATAAAGTATTTGAAGGGCCAGAGTGGCATATCTGTTAATGAACAGGGATTATTATTATATCAGGGCAGGATTGTTGTGCCCAAGGAACTTGCAGAGGAAGTTATGACTGAGGCCCATAAGGGTCAATATTCTATCCACCCAGGTGCCACAAAGATGTACCAAGATTTGAAAGTTAAGTTCTGGTGGCCTGGTATGAAAAGGGATGTTGCCGAGTACGTGTCTAAGTGCTTGGTGTGTCAGAAAGTGAAAATAGAGCATCAGAAACCTGCTGGATTACTTCAGCCGCTGGATATACCTGAATGGAAATGGGAAAGTATTTCAATGGATTTTGTTGTGGGATTGCCGAGAACTCAGGCTGGTTATGATTCGATTTGGGTTATTGTGGACCGACTTACGAAGTCTGCACACTTTCTACCAGTACGAGTGGATTACACCACAGAGAAGTTGGCTACACTGTATGTAAAGGAGATTGTTAGACTCCATGGGATACCGATTAGCATTGTTAGTGATCGGGACCCGAAGTTTACTTCGCGATTTTGGGGAGCCTTGCAGCAGGCTTTTGGCACTCAGCTTCGACTGAGTACTGCTTATCACCCGCAGACTGATGGTCAGACTGAGAGGACCATACAGACACTTGAGGATATGCTGAGAGCATGCACACTGGAACAGGGTAATGCTTGGGATAAGTACTTACCATTGGTGGAATTTTCTTATAACAACAGTTTTCATTCCAGTCTGGGTATGGCACCATACGAGGTTTTGTATGGCAGGAGGTGTCGTACGCCCACTTGTTGGACTGAGGTAGGCGATAAAGAAAGGTTTGGTCCAGATTTTGTGCAGGAAACAACGGTGCAAATTGAAATGATTAGAGAAAAATTGAAACAGGCACAGAATCGGCAGAAAAGTTACTATGACAATAAGCATAGACCACTGGAATTTGAGGAAGGTGACCATGTATTTGTACGTTTGTCGCCGGTCACAGGTGTTGGCCGTGCGTTGGGTGTGAGGAAGCTGAGTCCACGGTTCATTGGGCCATATCAGATTATGAAAAGAGTAGGATTGGTGGCCTATCAGCTTGCCTTACCTCCTCAGTTGTCTAATTTACATGATGTCTTTCATGTGTCGCAGTTGCGACGTTATGTTCCGGATGAGTCACATGTGGTGATGCCGGATGATGTTGAAATCAGGGAGAACTTGAAGACTCCCATTGGTCCTATTGCAGTTTTGGATCGCAGTGAAAAGCGATTGAGGAGTAAAGTGATTCCCATGCTGAAGATTCAGTGGGAAGGCCGCACACCTGAGGAGGCTACTTGGGAGCGGGAGGACGAGATTCTCCGGCTGTATCCTGAGTTAGTGAGCAGGTATGATTTAATTTTGCGGACAAAATTTCAAAAAGGTGGGGTGAATATAACACCTCAAATATTTAAATGTTTATTTTAATGTTATTTTGTGAAATGAAAGTTGGTGGATTAGTGAAAATCCAGGTATTATGGCCAAAAGGGGCAAAAAGGGCAAAATGGTAATTTGCCAACCGTGTGTTAGGAGGCTTAAATACTGAGTTAGAGATTTCAAATGACAAAAGTAAGGTTGGAAATGGAATCAGGGCGAAAAATTGAGTAAATAGGCAAATTTGGGAAAAATTGATGAATAGTGATTTTTAGCGTTAAAATATTGTGATGTGAGTGTACCGATAGGTGTGAAATTTTTATCATTATTTTGGGGAAATAAAAATATGTCATGGACTGGAAAAATATTTAGATTAAGGATTTGTGATCGAAATTTTTATCGGAGTTAAAGTTAGATCGCGTGTGGGACCCGTGTGACCGAAGTCACTTGGCCCCACCTCCTTTTCTTTCCTTCCTTTCTCTCTTTTCTTCTTGTTCTTGCGCGCTCACACAGGGAGGAGAAGACAAATACACCATTTTCTTCCCATTTCACCATTTTTTCGTTTCTCCACCGAATCGCTTGATTTTGGTGTCGAAATCTATCGTAAACAACCTTCCAAAGCCATTGGTAACACTTAGAAGCCTTGAATCTACCTCTTGGGCCGCGTTTTGAGCAAGAACAGATCCGACCCATTGGAGTTTTTGGAGATTTCTTGGAGTTTTGAGCTTCAAATGGTTTAGTGAAGCCTTGGTGGTGATCATACTACCCATTGTAAGTATATTTGTGGTCTTTTGATAGTTGATTTCTTAGATCTATGAATATGTGTTCAAACCTTTGATTTTAGATGTGTGATGATGGAGAGCCCAAATGGAAAAATGCTATTAGATGAAAAGGCCTTAGAATCATGTTTGTAAGCTAGAAATGCTATGTTAAATTTTGGTGAAAAATATAGGTTTTTAACTTAGAGGAATTTGAGGAATTTTGATGAAAAATGAGTTTTGGTGTAATTTGGATTTAATGATTGTTGTAGGGTGCCTCACACGGTTGGAATTGTGAAAAGTTGATTTGGAGCATACGTTTGGAACGGTGTTGCTAAGCATTGAGGTAAACTCTTGGAACTTGGGTTTGATCCCTAGTGTGCTCCACCACACCTAGTGGAAGGTAGTGGTTGGATTATGTGGTTATGACATGATGTGTTTGTGTGCTTGTATGCATATTGCTTGTATTTTGTGAAAATTGTTTGGTCACTGGCCAGTTGACGTGTGTTGGGTTTGGACATCCGCTGGATCATTTCGTGACGGAGTGCCAGTTGGACTGCCATGGGGTCGACTCTGGGAGCGACTCCAGGATGAGCCAAACGTGGGACATCCGCCGGATAGGTCTCTTGAGGAGTTCCGGTTGGGCTGCCATGGAGTTTTCTCAACCATGGGAGAAGCTCTAGGATTGTCTCGGGAGTTATATGATGGAGCCCTTGAACGTGAATCCATGAGTGGATGTTCTTGGGTTGTCTCCAGTTGGATGGTGATATTGCTTTACTTGCACATTACTTTATGTCATATTTGTACATTTTAGTGAGCCATGGAGTGGAGAGAGCCTCTAGCTCCATTGGTTTACTGAGATATATCCGTATATCTCACCCCGTGTTTGGGGGACCACATTTCAGGTCACTATGAGCCGGGAGGAGCTTCGGCAAGAAGCCCGTGTAGTGGACGTTGGATTGGCATGCGGTGCATTGGATTGCATGACCTTTTTGGAGGAGTTTATGGAGTGCACATAGCATACCATTAGTATTCTGAGACTTAGGTCATGAACATATTGCATGATGTCATTTTCCATGCTTTTGTTAGTGTTCATGGTCATATGCTAAGTCTTGTTATGTTTTATTATTCATGGCTTGGATAACTGTATATTTTGAGTGAGCATGGGACTTGTCCATTGCCACATTCATAGCCTTGAAGTCTTGATGAGTTATGTTGTAAAAATGGTCCATATATGCATGTAAATGGCCATTATTTTGAGGATGATGTAAATGATGTTTAATCCAAGGTAAATGCATGATGGAAGGGCCTAGAGCCTACATTAGGACATGATTATGTGTTATGTGGAGTACCAAGGGGTTAGGGATGGATTACACACCCTTTTTGGGGCTCAAAACTGCTGTAATCTGTCATTTTGCTGCATAGTAATCGATTACCCAAGCATGGTAATCGATTACCATGCAACAGGGGACGAAAAATTAGCTACTGTCTGCACTGGTAATCGATTACTGGCCTTTGGTAATCGATTACCATGTGAGGTAATCGATTACCCAAAGCTGGTAATCGATTACCAGAACAGAGGAATTGAAAAATTGGCTACTGCCTCATTTTTGACAGGTGGTAATCGATTACCACCCACTGGTAATCGATTACCACAGTGCAAATTTTGAAAATTAAGGTTTTCTAGACTAAAATGAAGGGGCTTAACTTGATGGGTAGAACTCCAAATGATAGGTGGTTTGAAACCACGCGTAGACAATGTAAAGGACTATAACTTGGTAAATTTTGAGAGTAAGATGGTGAGTTTAAATGAATTGAATAAAAAGAAAGATTTATGATGTTAGAAAGTGTATGATTCCGCAAATGGCATTTACAATTATGGTGAGGTTTTAATTGATTACGGAAAATGTATTGATGCAAAGGAAAAAGGAATATGTTAAAAGAAAAATTTGCCCGTAATTTAATTAACCTAATCACTGTGATTGTAACTGCGCTTAATATCATAATTTAATGTTAACAATACCGGTGTACAACGGGCTGTTACACTTATATACTTTTCATATAGCCATCACGGCACATATACTTGTCATATAGTTATGCTGCCACATAACCACTTTACCTCATAATCATATGGCCATCACGGCACATTTCCATAGCCATCACGGCACATTTTTGGCAGTTTTCTTTCATCATAAGGAACATAATACTTTTACGGAATATGGAGCATCATGTCACAACTTTATACCAGTAGTCAATAGTCACATTAGGTAATATCGCCTGACACTTACCTTGTGTGCCTTTAAACAATACCAAACAGCAGCGAAGTATCTCACTTCTTAAGCGCACCTAAATCAATTACAACCAATCATTTACAGCGGCAATTTACAGTAGAAACAGTGAGCATACAGCAACGTTTTATAGTAGAAACAGTGAGCAGAAAACAGTGAGTTGTTCTTTAAAACAGTGAGCAGAAAACAGTGATATTTTCCTTAAAAACATTGGGCAGAAACAGTGACGTTTTCCTTAAAAACAGTGGACAGAAACAGTGACGTTTTACAGCAGGAAAACAGTGGCATCTTACAGCAGAAACAGTGACCATTTTCAAACAGAGACAGTGGCATTTTGGACATCAAAACAGTGGCAGAACAGTGGCATCAAACAGTGGCATAAATAGTGATTTTTTGAGCATTAAAACAGTGGCATAAATAGTGATTTTTAAACATCAAAACAGTGGCATAAAGAGTTTGTTTGGACATCAAGATGGTGATCATATTATGCAGAAACAGTGGCACATTAAGTACTAAAACAGTGAGCATTTTTGTGCAGAAACAGTGGCATGTGAGACACTAAAACAGTGAGCATTTTATGCAGAAACAGTGGCATGTGAGGCACTAAAACAGTGAGCATTTTATGCAGAAACAGTGGCATGTGAGGCACTAAAACAGTGAGCATTTTATGCATATACAGTGGTATCAAAATGGTGATCTTGTCAAACCGAAACAGTGACATATTTACCCTCAAAACAGTGGCATATTCATACCGAAACAGTGGCATAAACTTAAGCATAACCATGGGACTTTCATTCCATTATATCATGCAATGTGCTATAAGACTTAAAGAAGATCTCATGCAATAATGAAAGCACACAAGTATCATCAAGTAGCTCCATTCTTATTCCTTCACCATGCTCATTCAAGAATCCAACACAAAATAGAATCAAGGAGACATTCAAGCACACACATGGTTACACACAATGCAAGAGGTCTAAGTTCTAGGCTTACCTCTTGAAGCACACACCTCTTGGTCAAGGATCACACACCACACCTTCTAGCTTTACTACACCACAAGTTCACCCTTCCTAGGAGATGATCTTTGCGCACACAATGGTGAGGAGGACAACTTTGGACAGCTTCCAAGGTTGAGGAACAAGGCTGGACAGTGAGGGGAAAAGAAGAAAAGCTTGCACTTGCTTGATGTCTTAGGCCACGGCTTTGAGAGTGTGAGGGAAGGTGAGTTAGCAAGGTCTTCTTTCTCCTAAAGCTCCTATACTACACGGTTAGAGAAGTGAGGAAGAGTGGGAGAAATTGGCTGAATGTGCAAAGTGAGGGAAAGCTCCTCTTGTGCGCACCACTTAAAGGAAGAAGGGAGGAGAGGTTGGAATGATGAGGCATCATGGCAAATCTGATTACTTGTGAGAGTGGGGCTGCAAACTTGGTCAAAACAAGCAAGGGTTTGCTTCTTGTGTACTCTATGCGCATGCAAGGAGTGGAAGGGGAGTTGTCATCATGAGCACATGCTAGGTAGTTCTCTTGGTCAACACTCAATGCAGATTTTGTGTCATAAAAATCTGATTTAGGACCTCTCCATGTGCGCCTAAATGAGGAAGGATGCAGCCCAAAAGGAAGCCAAAGAGTACAAGTGTCTTCCATGCAATGAAGTTGAAGTCAAATGGTGCACATGCAAGGAGTGATGTGGCGGTCATGCAAGGAGTATGTTGGAAGATTTTCTAAGTATTTTCTACCCTCTTTTGCGCATGAAATGAGTGGGAAAGAATACATCTTGCCATGTGGGAATTCCTTGATACACAAACAACCTTGTAGGACAAGGCTTTAAGGGAGGTAATAGTGAGTACAACTTTGGGCTGAACAAGATGGATCCAAGGACCATTGGGCCATCGGCCAACACAAGGAAAAACCCAACAACAAGTCCAAAGGTGACAAGTCCACACACACTAGCCCACTTCCCAAGTCCAATAAACACCAAAGCCTTATACACACAATCAAATTACTCATATGATTTTAATAAAAGTTTCACATGCCTACATATGCACCCTCCTATGATTTTAATTTAAATACTTACCTTAGTCTCATCCAAGGATAAAGATCAAACAATTCGCAAGCCATCAAACATACACATGCATCTATATCATTATAACACTTATGTATTTTACGAATTATGTGGGATGTTACAGTCATGATCCTCAAAAAGCATTAAATATGGGAAATCATAACTATACAAAGGTGAAAATAAATATAAAATATTAAATATGAGGGATTATAACCATACAAAAATGGAAATAAATATAACTGTTAGATCAACATAATTGATCTAACGGTGAAATTAATTGGTACTAATCATAATTGGTTGTTACAATATCATACACAAAAATTAAATTGAAAAAATTTGAATTTTAAGATAAGAATATTTTCAAATTTTTGCATCAAATTTTAAGGGTGGGCACTTGCCCCCCTTCTCACTAACATGGATCCGCCTCTGCCTTCAAGTTACCTCTCATCTCTGTGTGTTTATTTATCAGATAAATATAGTTCGTCGTTGATATTGATCTTGATTAGAAAAAGCTTAATATCACATTGATATATTTTTATCCTTATGGTGGAAGTGAATTACAATAACACAGATTTCTATGAAGGGTCGTGGAAGAATGTTCAAGACGGGGAAGGGAGGTACGCGTGGAAGAACGGGAACGAGTATGTTGGGGAGTGGAAGAACGACGTTATTTGTGGGAAGGGGTGCACTTATTTGGTCGAATGGGAATTGTTACGAAGGGCAATGGGAGAATGGTGTACCTAAAAGGCAAGGGGTTTTCACATGGCCTGATGGAAGTTGCTATGTTGGGTGCTGGAACAGTGACCATAAGATGCTGCACCATTTGAACGGGACTTTCTACCCTGTAAATTTTCAGATTGATATATTTGAATTTTGAATGAATTTTGTCCTTAGAAAAAGCTTAATATTGCACTTAGCAATATGCAATATTTGAATTTTGTCCTTTTAATTAAAATTAATTTCTCCATAACAGATTTAGTTTCAACATGAAAAAATCATACTGCTTTCAGAGTCTAATTTGACAAGAACATTTTGTTTTTATGTTTCAGTTAATTTGGAGTTGATGGATACCAATAATTGGAGACCTAAACAAGGCAATGAACCTAATAATATGGATGCTAGTGAATGGAGAGGTCAATTGCAGCCTGAGTCACGCCAAAGAATTGTGAACAAAATGTGAGCTTCAGTTTCAACATCGTATCCCTCATGTGATTTGTAGTTATTGACCATTTTTGCATATCAAAAGAACAATAAAATGACATAAATCATTGGTTCCATAGATTGGCAACTTTTCCGTGAGGTTTCTGGTCTTTTTTCTCCAAGGAAAGAAAAATAAATATACGGTGTAATTGTCTAATGCATATATATTATGAAACTTATGCTCCAATTCCCATTTGGTAGGTGAAGAACAATAATAAAATCTGTTGTTTTTTTAGCCTGAGTCAATTTCCTCTGTGGCCCATGCTTGTGTACACTAGTTTAGGCTTCCTATCATCTTCTTACATGATACAAATCTTCTCTCATTTGCATATTGTTTAATGACAGTAACATCTCAAAAATTTGTGTTATCTAATTATTAAACTTCTATTTTTTTTTTGTAGAATGGACATATTAAAAAGACATCTTCCTGTTTCTGATCAAGAGCGATTGCATGAACTGCGGAATATTGCTCAAAGGTTTGAAGAGAAGATTTTTACTTCTGCAACAAGCCAGGTACAACATCTCTAATTTGGATCGTCGCAATGATCAATTGAAGTTTACCTATACAAACACATACAATATGGAAGATTTATAATATACTGTGGTATCTCCTAATTTCAGTATGATTATCTACGAGAAATATCTTTGAAGATGCTTACTATGGAGACTAAACCCCAAGGCACCATGGCCAACAATATTCCATTGAATCAAGGTGGCCCTAGCAATCAACCTCCTGTTGGGAGTTGCGACTATAGGCTTGTTTGTTCTTTTTTAAGAAAAAAAGTCCTTTAATAATTAGAAAATTTTTAAATTTTTTATAGTAGATAATTTTTTTGAAAAAAAGCAAAATCCAAAAAATAAAACAATTTTAAGGCTCAGTAAAAAACTCTATCATAAAAGAACATTTTCCAAAACATATCCAAACACACCATATTTGTGTCCTATTCCTTTGAAATATCATTAATACTTTAAGTTTCTAATTTACTGGTCTTAAATATGATCGTTTCCCTTTGTCTTCGATCTCTTTTAATTTTTTACATTGATATCATTCTTGTGTTGCTAAATCATATTTTTTTTTGTTTCTCTGACTTGGGCAATCATATTTTTTTTAATAGGGCTTGTTATGCAGACTCAAGTTCACAATCCAGGACCGCAACATCCTATTTCTCTGCCTAATCATCCCTAGTCACGCCGACAGCTTCTATCTCTGAACATTCAAAATAATATTGCATCTCAACCTAATTTGCCACTTGTATCTAGTCTAGCCCAGACTCCCATCCAAAATGTTGGCCAGAATTCCAATATGTAGAACATACCTGGACAAAATTCAGTAGGGAGCACTATTGGCCAGAATTCCCACATGCAAAATATGTTTGCTGGTTCCTAGAGACAAATGCAAGGAAGGCAACAGGTTGTTCCCCAACAACAACAACAGCAGTCACAGAATCTACAGCAGTATCTGTACCAGCAGCAACAGCTTCATCAACTGCTTTTGAAGCATGAGCTCCAACTGCAGCAGCAGCAGTAGTCACAGAATCTACAACAGTATCTGTACCAACAGCAACAGCTTCAATAGTTGCTTTTGAAGCATAAGCTCCAGCAGCAGCAGCAACAATCAAATCAGTTGCAATCTTCTCAGTAATCTGTCCAACAAACACCATCTGTTATGCAGCAGCCTTCCATGATGCAAACTTCTTCTCTGTCTAGCATTCAACACAATCAATAGTCATAGAATCTACAGTAGTATCTGTACCAACAACAACAGCTTCAACAACTGCTTTTGAAGCATAAGCTGCAGCAGTGTAACACCCCGTGTTAACCCGGTTTGTTAACATACTATCGTATTAAGCCACGCTTAATTAAAAATTTGCGGAATATCTTTTTCTTTTCAATTATGACGTCATTATCATTACCAAGTTGAATTACTTAATTTATTTTCATAAAACATTGCGTGTATGTAAATTGCAATACAGCTAACTGAATACCTCATATATAAATATAAAGTGAATATCTAAAGTCACGGATCTACAACACGTAGTCCGGACAATATCCTGATACATTATTCAACTAATGTCTAAAAACATAAAGAAAAGTCAATGTGGCACGGTGAAACCCCATGCTCACCAAATAAGGCAACATAGCCCAGCAATAGTCTCAACTCAAACATCAATATAAAAGCGGAAAACATAAACAACATCGCACAATGACAGCATATAGCAGCAAACTCTAACTCAGCTCTGGCCTCCTGCCACTAGAGGCATCAGCCCCAGCACTACCTGAAATAAGCGTCCTCAAACGTGGGGTGAGATCTCTAAAAAAGAAATCTCAGTAAGACAAGGGGTCTTCAAGGATCTTCCACCCCAAGCTCACTTACATGTGCAATATAAGTTCCAAAAATAGTAATTTCAGTATAAGTTCCAAAACTATGCAGTGCAACAGATATTCATGCCATGTGTGTTATCACTATTCTACTGGCCAGGGAAATACAGGAATACGTCTATTACCCACATAGTAGTACAAGGAACACCGCTTGCACCTCACCCATAGCGTCACCATATTGTATGTACTACATACTCAGGCTTACCGTATAGGTGGACATCACATGCATATCATAAAGGCACATTGCATATAACAGCTCAACAACATTTCCAAAACATCAAAAGCATGTAATACAGCATGCATATAACCATACCCCCATAGGATATGGTGAAACCACAACATGGCTAAACCGAGGACACGAAAGCTTACCTTGCAAGCTAGTTATCCCAACCAAGAGTCCACACACTCTCAAAGCTCAACCACAACAGTATCACAATCTGTTATGCACCAATCATATATCAATAATCATACTCTACAAGCATACATCACAAAGACAATGCCTTTCCTTTTACGTTTTATGTCTTAAGGCTTCCCACAAAGCCATAAGCCCTTAACCACTCAGGTTCTGACTTAGATAAGTTATTACAGAAGCACCACTTCATCACACTAGGATCCACAAAGCCAAACATCAATTCTGTATGAACAGTACCTCACTGTTCATCGAAAACCCAGAATATCCGGATATATATCGGGGGCATATCCGGATATCCATATCCGAATATCAAGACCCCATATCCGGATATCCATATCCGAATATCAAGACCCCATATCCGGATATCAATATCCGGATATTATTTTTCTAAGATTTTTCATATTTTTATTTTATTTTTCGGAGCACCTTTTCGGTACGCGCTTTTCCATAGACACTATTAGTTTTGGCACAAGTTCTCATTATTTTGACTTGAAACTTGTTTTACAAGTCCTACATATTATTCTAGTAATTATCATGCACTTATTATAATTTTTCGGGATACTTCACCGGTACGCATTTACATCGAGTAGCAGAACCGGTATCTGCACTTTTCGCCCGAAAAATGACTTTCAGCATTATCACTCACTTACTATAATTATTAGAGCCTCATAATAATTATTAGAGTCAATTATGGAATTATTTCCTAATTAAACCATTTAATTAATTAATCTCCTTAATTAACGATGCGGGTTCTTACATTCACCCCACTTTTTTAAGGATTTTGTCCTCAAAATCAGAAACATACATATCTCGAAAATTGGTATACTACCGGAGAAGCTCGTCCTCTCGCTCCCAAGTGCACTTTTCAGGAGTCCGTCCAGTCCACTGCACTTTGACCATCAGAATGGTCTTGCTCTTAAGCTGCTTCTCGCCTCGATCGAGAATCTTGAGTGGTCCGACGGGAGTCTTTAGGTTCTCCAGAACCTCCACATCATCCGGTTGCACCACGTGCGAAGGATTCGCTATGTACTTCCGAAGCTGAGACACGTGAAACACGTCGTGGATGTTAGCCAAGTTCGGAGGCAAGGCAAGCCGGTAGGCAACTGGTCCTACTCTGCCAAGAATCTGGTATGGCCCAATAAACCGCGGGCTCAGCTTCCTCACTCCCAAGGCCCGACCAACACCGGTGACAGGTGAAAGTTTCACAAACACGTGCTCACCCTCACTGAACTCCAGTGGACGATGCTTGACATCATAGTAGCTTTTCTGGCGATTCTGCGCTTGCTTCAACTTTTCTCTGATCATCTGGATCTGTTGGGTAGTATCTTGGACAAAGTCGAAGCCAAAAAGCTCCTTATCTCCAACCTCAGACAAGCAGGTAGGAGTCCGACACCTCCTACCGTACAGTGCTTCGTAGGGCGCTGCTTGGTCGGACCGCGAGCTGTTCGGGAATAATTTATATTGTAGGAGCAAGAGCACAGAGCAACAGTCAGATTTACCAACAGGAGCAATTTACTCTGACTGAGAGCAACCCTCTTCGACTATACGCAAGCGCACGTGTCAAGCAATATAGGGTGTTATAGCCCCAGATTATCGTCCTCAGGGAGCAATTGTGAAGTAAGAAACGTTCAAGGAAACTTAATTTGTAAAAATAAAATAATGAAAAGCAACTATTCTCGATCAAGCTTCACAAAGAGCAATCTCTATTCAGCTAGTTAAACAATGTTAACCATTCTGAACCTAGATGAGAGCGGTGAAAACTTAGTATGATCATCGAATATAAAAACATCAATTTGAAGTAGCTCAAAAGTAATCAGTGAGATGAGAGTAAAATCAGTAATGTGAACACAAGTAAAATGTTGTGGAAAGAGTTGCAACAAAAGATTGATATGTGGTTGATTTTTAAGAAGGTTAAGTAGGTGTTTACGGGCTCCATATTTTCATCCCTTTGGTTAACCCTGCTTGGTAGCATATTTTATAAGTGGAATCTGCTCCTTCCTTTACTTTGCCTTAGGGTAAGAAGAGAGCAAGGCCTTGCTCCTCTTACTCTAGAGGTCTTAGAGTTACACACAAGGAAACCATGTTGCCTTCTCAAAAGAGCATGGATTCACATGGCAGTGCTCCTCATTCCGGGTGTTTCTCCCTCCTTTCTTCAGGCTAAACTACCCCAAGATCTTGAGACTGCTCCACACGCCCCTGTCAGTGTTTCATCAATCGAGTGGTCCCGGGATGAGGTTACAGCCCAAGGGGTTTCACATAATCAATATATTAAACCAAAGAGCAACTCATATTTCATTTATAAAATATGTGTTCCTTACAAAGTTATCCTAAGACAAAAGCGATTACTTCTATGGAACCCTTATATACTTAAAGAAAGTTAGCTCCTAGTGAGCATTTTTTCTTAAGAAAAACAAAAGGAATAATAAAAACTATCCTAGAATGTCTGTCCCTTTTTGGTTGTTTCCTATGTTCCTTTTATAGAGCCCTTTCATTTAATCCTCACTGTTCCTTTCATCAAGGGCTGTGCTTTCTTCAAATCCTCTCCAATGGTAGCTCTGCTCCTTGCCAACTCAACTCTTCATAGGAATACTCTCCAATAGCATCTTTGCTCCTTGCCAGCGCAGCACTTGATGGAAGTGGTCCCCCTTGCTTTTGGTTTTTCCTTGTGCGCAAGAATTCTGGGATCAGGGAGACATGCCCACTATTTCTGCTATAGCTGATGTGGCGGCTCCTGATTGCTTCCTTTTCCTGCTTCTGTACTGTAGCAGGGAGACACCTCCACCTTCTCTGTTGATGCTGACGTGGAGGCTCTTGATTGCTTCCTTTATTTGCTTCCTGTACTGTAGCAGGCTTTATGCTCCTTTCTGCGCAACATCCCTCTCTCTTTCCTAAATGTGCAGCTCCTCTTGTTGGGTCTTAGGTTTCTTGATCAAAATAAATTAACCCAATAATCATATGTGAAAAAGATAATGTTAATTTGCTCCAAGCGTACTCTAATTCCCGTTTCACGTATTGCTCTGGTCTGCTTTTTTAAAAAAATTGTTCCTCATGGAAGAAGGAGGTTAAAGAGAGTGATTTGTAATCAAAACTTGGGCTTGGTGGAACAATATGTACCTAATGGACCTCAACTTTTGAGGACCATCAGGCGCCATGCCTAGGCTAGCATGAAAAGTGTTGTTGTATGAAAATTCCACCAACGGAAGGTACCTATCCCATGTTGAACCCTTCTCTAACATGCAAGCCCTTAACATGTCCTCCAATGTCCGGATGGTCCGCTCAGTCTGTCCGTCAGTCTGAGGGTGATAGGCGGTTCTCAATCTCAACTGCGTACCAAAAGCTCCCTGCAGTGCCTCCCAAAACCGAGATGTAAACTTCGGGTCCCTGTCACTGATGATACTCTCGGGCACACCGAGAAGCCTCACAATCTCGCGAACATAAAGCTTGGCCAACTGCTCTATAGTGAAGCTCACCTTCACTGGAAGAAAATGGGCAGACTTCGTCAGTCTGTCCATAATGACCCAGATAGAGTCACAACCCGCCTGAGTCTTCGGCAAACCCACCACAAAGTCCATGGAAATGCTCTCCCACTTCAATCTCAAGATGTTGAAGTTCACCAGATGATTTTTGGTGTTCAATCTTCATCTTCTGGCAAATCAAACACTTGGACACGTAGACCGCTATGTCTTTCTTCATGTCCGGCCACCAAAAATTTCTCTTTAAGTCCTAGTACATTTTTGTAGCACCAGGGTGGATAGTAAACTGGCCCTTATGGCCCTCTGCCATAACCTCTTCGGTCAACGAACCTCGAGGAATCACAATCCTCTTCTGAAACAACAATAACCCATCCTCATTCCAAGACACACCGTCTTGGTTCTTCACATAGTCAAGACACTCTCTTTGCACTTGCGCTTCTTTAATCTTTTCCATTAACTCGTTAATCACTTATGCTGTCTCTATCTCGAGAAGTGCGCCCCCAAATAAGGAGTTCACTCTCAAGTCTCAGAACTTCTCTATCACATCATCATTGCTCATCTTCAAAGTTGATAGGCTCACGGATTTCCGGCTCAAGGCGTCAGCTACCACATTGGCCTTGCCAGGATGGTACCTCAACTCGAAGTCGTAATCCTTCAAGAACTCCATCCATCTCCTCTGTCTCATGTTCAACTCCTTCTGATCAAATAGATATTCAAGCTCTTGTGGTCACTGAACACGGCAAATTTCATGCCATACAAGTAATGCCCCCAAATCTTGAAAGCAAATAAAATAGCAGCCAACTCCAAGTCATGAGTCGGGAAGTTCTCCTCATGAGGCTTCAACTGGCTCGAAGCATAAGCAACAAATTTAACCTTCTGCATCGACACGCAGCCTAGCCCCTTCCCAGAGGTATCACAGTATAACTCAAACTGCTCCGCAGGATCAGGAAGGACCGATATAGGTGCAGTAGTCAGTCTCTTCTTCAACTCCTGGAAGCACTCTTCACATTCATGTGTCCACACAAATGGAGTCTCCTTTCGGGTAAGGCGAGTCATCGATAACACCATCTTGGAGAATCCCTCAATGAACCTCCTGTAGTACCCAGCCAAACCTAAGAAGACCCTCACTTCTGTAACCATCTTGGGTCTCACCCAATCCATCACGGCCTTAATCTTGTTAGGATCAACTGTAACTCCGTCAGCAGAAATCACATGACCCAAATTTTTTACCGACGTGAGCCAAAACTCACATTTCAACGGCTTTGCAAATATCTTTTTCTCTTTCAGCACTTGCAACACAATCTTTAGGTGCTCATCATATTCCTCCTTAGCTTGGAGTATATCAAGATGTCGTAAATGAAGACGATCATAAACTGATCCAGGTACGGCTGGAAAATCCTGTTCATGTAGTCCATGAACACTGCGGGTGCATTAGTGAGTCCAAACGAGATCACCAAATACTCATAATGATCGTATCTTGAATGAAACACGGTCTTTGGGACATCCTCCGGCTTTACCCGAATATGATGGTATCCGGACCAGAGTTCAATCTTGGAATACACGCAAGCACCCCTGAGCTGATCCAACAAATCATCAATGAGTGGAAAGGGATACTTGTTCTTGATCGTCACCTTGTTCAACTTCCTGTAATCGGTGCACAATTGCATTGTCACGTCCTTCTTCTTCACGAAGTTGACTGGTGCTCCCCACGGGGACACACTCGGTCGAATGAAATCCTTCGCTGAAAGATCCTCAAGATCCTTTGCTGAATTGGCTGAGCTGAAGAAGCACATTGAAGATCTTTCGGCGAAGGATTTCATTCGACCGAGTGTGTCTTCGTGGAGAGCACTGGTCATCTTCGTGAAGAAGAAGAACGGGACAATACGATTGTGCACCGACTACAAGCAGTTGAACAAGGTGACAATCAAGAACAAGTATCCCCTTCCACGCATTGGTGATTTACTGGATCAGCTCAGGGGTGCTTGCGTGTATTTGAAGATTGATCTCTGGTTCAGATACCATCAGATTCGGGTAAAGCCGGAGGATGTCCCAAAGACCGCGTTTCGTTCGAGGTACGATCATTATGAGTATTTGGTGATCCCGTTCGGACTCACCAATGCACCCGCAGTGTTCATGGACTACAAGAACAGGATTTTCCAGCCGTACCTGGATCTGTTTGTGATCGTCTTCATTGAAGACATCTTGATATACTCCAAGACTGAGGAGGAACATGTTGAGCACTTGAAGACTGTGTTGCAAGTGCTGAAAGAGAAAAAGCTATATGTGAAGCCGTTGAAATGTGAGTTTTGGCTCAAGTCGGTGAAATTTCTGGGTCATGTGATTTCTGCTGATGGAGTTGCTGTTGATCCTAACAAGATTGAGGCCGTGATGGATTGGGAGAGGCCCAAGACGGTTACAGAGGTGAGGAGCTTCTTAGGTTTGGCTGGGTACTACAGGAGGTTCATTGAGGGATTCTCCAAGATGGTGTTACCGCTGACTCGCCTTACCCGAAAGGATACTCCATTTATGTGGACACATGAATGTGAGGAGTGCTTCCAAGAGTTGGAGGAGAGACTAACTACTGCACCTGTGTTAGTCCTTCCTGATCCTGCAAAGCAGTTTGAGTTATATTGCGATGCCTTTGGGAAGGGGCTAGGCTGCATGTTGATGCAGAGGGGTAAAGCTGTTGCTTATGCTTCGAGGCAGCTGAAGCCTCATGAGGAGAAAAACCCGACTCATGACTTTGAGTTGGCTACTATTGTTTTTGCTTTCAAGATTTGGAGGCATTACTTGTATGGCATGAAGTTTGCTGTGTTCAGTGACCATAAGAGCTTGAAGTATCAGTTTGACCAGAAGGAGTTGAACATGAGACAGAGGAGATGGATGGAGTTCTTGAAGGATTACGACTTTGAGTTGAGGTACTGCCCTGGCAAGGCCAATGTGGTAGCTGACGCTTTGAGCCGGAAATCTATGAGCCTATCCAGTTTGATGATGGGTGATTTGGATGTGATCGAGAAGTTTCGTGACCTGAAAATGACTTCCTTGTTTGGGGGAGCACTTCTTGAGATGGAAACAGCATAAGTGTTTAATGAGCTGATGGAGAAGATTAAAAAGGTGCAAGTGCAAAGAGAGTGCCTTGACTATGTGAAGAACCAAGATGGTGTGTCTTGGAATGAGGATGGATTGCTGTTGTTTCAGAAGAGGATTGTGATTCCTCGAGGTCCGTTGACCGAAGAGGTTATGGCCTAAGGCCATAAGGGCCAGTTTACTATCCACCCTGGTGCTACAAAAATGTACCAGGACCTGAAGAGAAATTTTTGGTGGTCGGGCATGAAGAAAGACATAGCGGTGTACGTGTCCAAATGTTTGGTATGCCAGAAGGTGAAGATAGAGCACCAGAAACCGTCTGGTAAACTTCAACCTCTTGAGATACCACAATGGAACTGGGAGAGCATTTCCATGGACTTCGTGGTGGGATTGCCGAAGAATCAGGCAGGCTGTGACTCTATCTGGGTCATTGTGGAGAGACTGACAAAGTCTGCCCATTTTCTTCCAGTGAAGGTGAGCTTCACTACATAGCAATTGGCCACGCTTTATGTTCGCGAGATTGTGAGGCTTCACGGGGTGCTCAAGAGTATCATCAGTGATAGGGACCCGAAGTTCACATCTCGGTTCTGGGAGGCGCTCAAGGGAGCTTTTGGTACACATTTGAGATTGAGTACCGCCTATCACCCTCAGACTGATGGACAGACTGAGAGGACCATCCAGAACTTGGAGGACATGTTGAGGCTTGCGCGTTGGAGCAGGGTTCAGCATGGGATGGGTACCTTCCGTTGATTGAATTTTCGTACAACAACAACTTTCATGCTAGCCTGGGCATGGCGCCCTACGAAGCACTATATGGTAGGAGGTGCTGGACTCCTACCTACTGGTCTGAGGTTGGAGACAAGGAGCTTTTTGGCTTGGACTTTGTCCAAGATACCACCCAGGAGATCCAGATGATCAGAGAGAAGCTGAAGCAGGCGCAGAACCGCCAGAAGAGTTACTATGATGTCAACCATCGTCCACTGGAGTTCAGTGAGGGTGAGCACGTGTTTGTGAAACTTTCACCTGTCACCGGTGTTGGTCGGGCCTTGGGAGTGAGGAAGCTGAGCCCGCGGTTTATTGGGCCCCACCAAATCCTTGGTAAAGTAGGACCTGTTGCCTACCGGCTTGCCTTGCCTCCAAACTTGGCCAACATCCAGGACGTGTTTCACGTGTCTCAGCTTCAGAAGTACGTAGCGAATCCTTTACAAGGGGTGCAACCGGATGATGTGGAGGTTCGGGAGAACCTAAAGACTCCCGTCGGACCACTCAAGATTCTCGATCGAGGCGAGAAGCAGCTAAGGAGCAAGACCATTCCGATGGTCAAAGTGTAGTGTACTGGACGTACTCCTGAGGAGTGCACTTGGGAGCGAGAGGACGAGCTTCTCCGGCAGTATCCCGACTTTGAGGACAAAATCCTTAAAAAGGAGGGGTGAATGTAAGAACCCGCACCACTAATTAAGGAAATTAATTAATTAAATGAGAGAATTAGGAAATAATTCCATAATTGACCATAATAATTATTATGAGGCTTTAATAATTGTAGAAAGTTAGTAATAATTGTAGTAAGTGAGTATAAATGCGTACCGGTGAAGTATCCCGGAAAATTATAATAAATACGATAATTACTGGAATAATATGTAGGACTTGTAAAACAAGTTTCAAGTCAAGATAATGAGAATTGGTGCCAGAAATGATACTGGCTATGGAAAAGCGCGTACCGGAAAGGTGCTCCAAAAAATAAAATAAAAATATGATAAATCTTAGAAAAATGAGTAGGTTCAGAATCTCAAGTTTGAGATTAAAACGATAAGCGTAGCAATTAAGGCTAATACTGTGGGTTTAATTTTGTGGAAGCTGTAAATATGACTTTTGGGCTCAAAACCCTAGGCATTTTCTTTTCCTACGTGAGTGGCTGGTCAGCAGCTGGTGTCTCCCTTCCTTCTTCACTGTTGCATTGCTTCTTCTTCACAAAAACCCTTCAAGATGACTCTTTTATGAGAGAGTGTTCACCTCTAGCCTTGTAAACACTAAGTAGGGAACCTTGGGAGGGTGTGTAGCCACTCATTGCTGAGTGAGGGCTGCTGAGTTGAGAAGTTAGGGGCTGTGTTGGTGTGTTTTTGTAGTGTGAGCCTTGTGCTTGACTTTGAGGGCTTCATGAAACCATTTTGAAAGAAAAAGGTGTACACTTGTAGTGCATTTTCGTGCTCTTGCAAGGTCAACATCTTGCGTCTGTGTTGGGAGCTCCAAGGAGGAGTCTTTTCTGAGTTTGAAGCACTTGAGGTATATCATGATCACCTCTTGGTCATTTTGTTGAGTTTAACTTCTTTAATCCATTAAAAATCATAACTTGAACCATTTGAATGAAAGAGTGTGTTTCTGGGGTCTTAGGATGTTAATGAACATCTGTTGAGGGAGTCTTGGGACTACAAATCACGTTTGGACCCTTAAAAATGGGATTATGCAGACCACTGTTCGTGTTTCTGCATTCTGATGAAGAAGTATTCGAATACTTTTCGAGCAGTATTCGAATACTTGTTCTTCAGTTAGTCGAATACTCATTGCTGGAGTATTGGGATACATTCTGGGAAGAAAGTATTCGATTACCCTTGAAGAAGTAGTCGAATACTTAATAGTATTCGAACACTTGGGGTTTGTTATTCGGATACTTGGAGGTATTCGGATACTGGTGGGAAAGTATTCAGATACCTTGTGGTATTCGAATACTTAGGTGAAAGTATTCGGATACTTTCTGGAGAGCTGGAGTATTCGAATACTCATCGAAGAGTATTCAAATACCTCCTGCAGAAAATGTCTTAATTGAGTTAAAATGAGATGGGAAGTCTTAATCACTTAGTGTAACCTTGTGTATGGTTATTAATGATGAATTACTGTATAAACAGATTGTGATTGAGCTGTGTTGTGGGCTTGAGCTTGTGTGGACTCTTGGCATTGGATAGTTAGCTTGCAAGGTAAGCTTTCGTTTCCTCGGTTTAGCCATTGATTGGTTCCACATACCCCATGGGGGAATGGTTTATATGCATGTTGTGTTTACATGCTTTTATACTTGGAAATGATGTTGAGCTATTATATGCAATGTGCCTTTATGATATGCATGTGGTGTCCACCTATACGGTAAGCCTGAGTACGTGGTACATACAAGAGGGTGAGGCTGTGGGTGAAGTGTAAACAGTGTTTATTGTACTACTATGTGGGTAATAGACGTGTTCCTGCATTTCTCTAGCCAGTAGAATAGTGATAACACACATGGCATGAATATCTGTTGCACTGCATAGTTTTGGAACTTATATTGGAAATTAATGCTTTTGAACTTATATTGCACATGTAAGTAAGCTTGGGGTGGAAGATCCTTGAGGACCTCTTGTCTTACTGAGATTTCTTGTTTAGAGATCTCACCCCACATTTGGGGACGCTTATTTTAGGTTCAAGTAACTTGGGGCTGATGCCTCTGGCGGCAGGAGGCCAGAGCTTAGTTGATATATACTTGTTGTATGCTGACATGACTGGATATTGGATGTTGTTTATGTTTTCTGTCAGTATTATGTTATTTGAGTTGAGACTGCTGTTGGGGCTTTGCTGCCTTATTTATTGAGCATGGGAATTGTCCATGCCACATTCGCTTGACTATGTTTTTAGACTTCAGTTGTAATAATGTATCAGGATATTATCCGGGCTATGTGTTGTAGTCCCGTGACTTAGATACTCACTTTATATTTATATTATGAGGTATTTCAGTTAGTTGTCTTGCAATTTTCATACAGGCGATATTTTATGAAAATGAATTAAGTAATTCAATTTGGTAATGATAATGACGTCATAATTGAAAAGAAAAAGATATTCCGCAAAATTTTAATTAAGCGTGGCTTAATACGATAGTATGTTAACAAACCGGGTTAACATGAGGTGTTACATTTTATGGTATCAGAGCATTTTCTAGGGAAAAACCTGTATGTATTACAATAACATAGGATGCTTTGCTGTGTGTCTATCTTGTGTTCTCTCTGGCAAACCAGGCTATGCTGGACGTCATTAAAGAGGCGAACAGGAAAGCCACAGAGGACGTATTGGAGGCCAACCGTTTGGCGAACATGACTATGATGAGAGTCATGTTAGAGGAGATGAGGGCTGGTCCTGCTGCTGCTGGCCAGTGTCCTCTGCCACCACCTCAACCACCACCACCGCCTCCACCTCCACCTAGTCTTCAGGATGACACCCAAAGTCAGATGGGTGAGGGTAGTCACCTTACGGGGGCCATCCAGACCGTCCCTGTATTTGTTGAGGATAGAGACGAGATCGAGCGCCGGTTGAATGCTTTCCGTAAGCATAAGCCACCTACTTTTGATGGATCTTATGATCCTATTGCGGCGGCGAGATGGCTCCAGGCCCTGGACAAGATATTCAGGGTGATGCAATGCACCGAGCTGATGTTCGCCACGTACATGCTGGACGACGATGCCCATGAGTGGTGGACGAACACCTCTCACGTTTTTGAGATGCAGGGCCATGGGATGACGTGGCCATTCTTCGTGGACTATTTTCTGGGTCGGTACTTTCCCTATGACGCACAGGAGAGGAAGCAGGGGGTTCGACAGGTTGGTTCAGGGCTCGTTGTCTGTTGACGAGTACCTGGCCAAGTTCAATGAGCTGGTTAAGTTTGCTCATTTTTGGATGACAGGCCTACTGTAGTTTTCTTGGTAGCTAAGTTCCACATGGGACTTAGTGATGATATTGCTGATCACCTCGCTGGTTCTGCTTCGAGAGATTTTGGGACACTTGTGCAGCAGTGTCGGGACATCGAGGATTTTTGCAGCGCGTGCAAGGCCAAGAGGACCAAGGTTTCTGATACCAGAGTTGCTGGTAGTTCCACTTCTTGGAGGGACAGGAAGTTTGGGAACAAGGGAAAGGGTAAGCAGTTAGCGGCTTGGCAAGCGCTGAATAATTCTGATGTGATTGACCAACAAGGGGATCATAATGGTTATAGGGTAAGGGACGCCTTATCATGGCTTGAGCTCCGCCATACAGAACCTTTAACATACAGAATTCAACAAGAGTTTGGGCGCTCCAGAATTGAGCATTAGTCATTTCAGTTAAAGATTACAGTTCCTATATGCATCTAGAACCCACAAAGTTTGGGTAGAACCCACAAAGTTTGGGTAGAACCCACAGATGTGGGGTATGACTAAATGAAGAACCCACAAAGGTTGGGCTTATATTTATTATTTATAATATTATTTCTTTATTATAAACTTTATTCTGTGAGAATGATATTTTCCACTAAAGTGGCTGGATTGGTTATAGTTCAAAAACCCCAATATTACTGAGATTTATCTCACGTGTGTTTGTTTTATGCTAACCTTTCCAGAGTAAACAGGCCAGTATGTATAGCTTTGCAGCAGGATAAAGCACTACGGTTAAAGACTTTGAAGACCATACGGAGCTTAGTGGAACAATTAATAGAAAAAAAATGTTTCTTTTCAATTTAGGTTATGATGTATTCCAAGGACCATTGGGCCATCGGCCAACACAAGGAAAAACCCAACAACAAGTCCAAAGGTGACAAGTCCACACACACTAGCCCACTTCCCAAGTCCAATAAACACCAAAGCCTTATACACACAATCAAATTACTCATATGATTTTAATAAAAGTTTCACATGCCTACATATGCACCCTCCTATGATTTTAATTTAAATACTTACCTTAGTCTCATCCAAGGATAAAGATCAAACAATTCGCAAGCCATCAAACATACAAATCTATATCATTATAACACTTATGTATTTTGAAAATAAATATAAAATATTAAATATGAGGGATTATAACCATACAAAAATGGAAATAAATATAACTGTTAGATCAACATAATTGATCTAACGGTGAAATTAATTGGTACTAATCATAATTGGTTGTTACAATATCATACACAAAAATTAAATTGAAAAAATTTGAATTTTAAGATAAGAATATTTTCAAATTTTTGCATCAAATTTTAAGGGTGGGCACTTGCCCCCCTTCTCACTAACATGGATCCGCCTCTGCCTTCAAGTTACCTCTCATCTCTGTGTGTTTATTTATCAGATAAATATAGTTCGTCGTTGATATTGATCTTGATTAGAAAAAGCTTAATATCACATTGATATATTTTTATCCTTATGGTGGAAGTGAATTACAATAACACAGATTTCTATGAAGGGTCGTGGAAGAATGTTCAAGACGGGGAAGGGAGGTACGCGTGGAAGAACGGGAACGAGTATGTTGGGGAGTGGAAGAACGACGTTATTTGTGGGAAGGGGTGCACTTATTTGGTCGAATGGGAATTGTTACGAAGGGCAATGGGAGAATGGTGTACCTAAAAGGCAAGGGGTTTTCACATGGCCTGATGGAAGTTGCTATGTTGGGTGCTGGAACAGTGACCATAAGATGCTGCACCATTTGAACGGGACTTTCTACCCTGTAAATTTTCAGATTGATATATTTGAATTTTGAATGAATTTTGTCCTTATAAAAAGCTTAATATTGCACTTAGCAATATGCAATATTTGAATTTTGTCCTTTTAATTAAAATTAATTTCTCCATAACAGATTTAGTTTCAACATGAAAAAATCATACTGCTTTCAGAGTCTGATTTGACAAGAACATTTTGTTTTTATGTTTCAGTTAATTTGGAGTTGATGGATACCAATAATTGGAGACCTAAACAAGGCAATGAACCTAATAATATGGATGCTAGTGAATGGAGAGGTCAACTGCAGCCTGAGTCACGCCAAAGAATTGTGAACAAAATGTGAGCTTCAGTTTCAACATCGTATCCCTCATGTGATTTGTAGTTATTGACCATTTTTGCATATCAAAAGAACAATAAAATGACATAAATCATTGGTTCCATAGATTGGCAACTTTTCCGTGAGGTTTCTGGTCTTTTTTCTCCAAGGAAAGAAAAATAAATATACGGTGTAATTGTCTAATGCATATATATTATGAAACTTATGCTCCAATTCCCATTTGGTAGGTGAAGAACAATAATAAAATCTGTTGTTTTTTTAGCCTGAGTCAATTTCCTCTGTGGCCCATGCTTGTGTACACTAGTTTAGGCTTCCTATCATCTTCTTACATGATACAAATCTTCTCTCATTTGCATATTGTTTAATGACAGTAACATCTCAAAAATTTGTGTTATCTAATTATTAAACTTCTATTTTTTTTTGTAGAATGGACATATTAAAAAGACATCTTCCTGTTTCTGATCAAGAGCGATTGCATGAACTGCGGAAGATTGCTCAAAGGTTTGAAGAGAAGATTTTTACTTCTGCAACAAGCCAGGTACAACATCTCTAATTTGGATCGTCGCAATGATCAATTGAAGTTTACCTATACAAACACATACAATATGGAAGATTTATAATATACTGTGGTATCTCCTAATTTTAGTATGATTATCTACGAGAAATATCTTTGAAGATGCTTACTATGGAGACTAAACCCCAAGGCACCATGGCCAACAATATTCCATTGAATCAAGGTGGCCCTAGCAATCAACCTCCTGTTGGGAGTTGCGACTATAGGCTTGTGTGTTCTTTTTTAAGAAAAAAGTCCTTTAATAATTAGAAAATTTTTAAATTTTTTATAGTAGATAATTTTTTTGAAAAAAAGCAAAATCCAAAAAATAAAACAATTTTAAGGCTCAGTAAAAAACTCTATCATAAAAGAACATTTTCCAAAACATATCCAAACACACCATATTTGTGTCCTATTCCTTTGAAATATCATTAATACTTTAAGTTTCTACTTTACTGGTCTTAAATATGATCGTTTCCCTTTGTCTTCGATCTTTTTTAATTTTTTACATTGATATCATTCTTGTGTTGCTAAATCATATTTTTTTTTGTTTCTCTGAGTTGGGCAATCATATTTTTTTTAATAGGGCTTGTTATGCAGACTCAAGTTCACAATCCAGGACCGCAACATCCTATTTCTCTGCCTAATCATCCCTAGTCACGCCGACAGCTTCTATCTCAGAACATTCAAAATAATATTGCATCTCAACCTAATTTGCCACTTGTATCTAGTCTAGCCCAGACTCCCATCCAAAATGTTGGCCAGAATTCCAATATGTAGAACATACCTGGACAAAATTCAGTAGGGAGCACTATTGGCCAGAATTCCCACATGCAAAATATGTTTGCTGGTTCCCAGAGACAAATGCAAGGAAGGCAACAGGTTGTTCCCCAACAACAACAACAACAGTCACAGAATCTACAGCAGTATCTGAAACTGCTTTTGAAGCATAAGCTGCAGTGTAACACCCCGTGTTAAGCAAGTAACACAACGTGTTAACCCGGTTTGTTAACATACTATGCAGCAGCAGCGTATTAAGCCACGCTTAATTAAAAATTTGCGGAATATCTTTTTCTTTTCAATTATGACGTCATTATCATTACCAAGTTGAATTACTTAATTTATTTTCATAAAACATTGCGTGTATGTAAATTGCAATACACGCTTAATTAAAAATTTATATCTTTTTCTTTTCAATTATGTCATTATCATTACCAAGTTGAATTACATATATAAATATAAAGTGAATATCTAAAGTCACGGATCTACAACACGTAGTCCGGACAATATCCTGATACATTATTCAACTAATGTCTAAAAACATAAAGAAAAGTCAATGTGGCACGGTGAAACCCCATGCTCACCAAATAAGGCAACATAGCCCAGCAATAGTCTCAACTCAAACATCAATATAAAAGCGGAAAACATAAACAACATCGCACAATGACAGCATATAGCAGCAAACTCTAACTCAGCTCTGGCCTCCTGCCACTAGAGGCATCAGCCCCAGCACTACCTGAAATAAGCGTCCTCAAACGTGGGGTGAGATCTCTAAAAAAGAAATCTCAGTAAGACAAGGGGTCTTCAAGGATCTTCCACCCCAAGCTCACTTACATGTGCAATATAAGTTCCAAAAATAGTAATTTCAGTATAAGTTCCAAAACTATGCAGTGCAACAGATATTCATGCCATGTGTGTTATCACTATTCTACTGGCCAGGGAAATACAGGAATACGTCTATTACCCACATAGTAGTACAAGGAACACCGCTTGCACCTCACCCATAGCGTCACCATATTGTATGTACTACATACTCAGGCTTACCGTATAGGTGGACATCACATGCATATCATAAAGGCACATTGCATATAACAGCTCAACAACATTTCCAAAACATCAAAAGCATGTAATACAGCATGCATATAACCATACCCCCATAGGATATGGTGAAACCACAACATGGCTAAACCGAGGACACGAAAGCTTACCTTGCAAGCTAGTTATCCCAACCAAGAGTCCACACACTCTCAAAGCTCAACCACAACAGTATCACAATCTGTTATGCACCAATCATATATCAATAATCATACTCTACAAGCATACATCACAAAGACAATGCCTTTCCTTTTACGTTTTATGTCTTAAGGCTTCCCACAAAGCCATAAGCCCTTAACCACTCAGGTTCTGACTTAGATAAGTTATTACAGAAGCACCACTTCATCACACTAGGATCCACAAAGCCAAACATCAATTCTGTATGAACAGTACCTCACTGTTCATCGAAAACCCAGAATATCCGGATATATATCGGGGGCATATCCGGATATCCATATCCGAATATCAAGACCCCATATCCGGATATCCATATCCGAATATCAAGACCCCATATCCGGATATTATTTTTCTAAGATTTTTCATATTTTTATTTTATTTTTCGGAGCACCTTTTCGGTACGCGCTTTTCCATAGACACTATTAGTTTTGGCACAAGTTCTCATTATTTTGACTTGAAACTTGTTTTACAAGTCCTACATATTATTCTAGTAATTATCATGCACTTATTATAATTTTTCGGGATACTTCACCGGTATGCATTTACATCGAGTAGCAGAACCGGTATCTGCACTTTTCGCCCGAAAAATGACTTTCAGCATTATCACTCACTTACTATAATTATTAGAGCCTCATAATAATTATTAGAGTCAATTATGGAATTATTTCCTAATTAAACCATTTAATTAATTAATCTCCTTAATTAACGATGCGGGTTCTTACATTCACCCCACTTTTTTAAGGATTTTGTCCTCAAAATCAGAAACATACATATCTCGAAAATTGGTATACTACCGGAGAAGCTCGTCCTCTCGCTCCCAAGTGCACTTTTCAGGAGTCCGTCCAGTCCACTGCACTTTGACCATCAGAATGGTCTTGCTCTTAAGCTGCTTCTCGCCTCGATCGAGAATCTTGAGTGGTCCGACGGGAGTCTTTAGGTTCTCCAGAACCTCCACATCATCCGGTTGCACCACGTGCGAAGGATTCGCTATGTACTTCCGAAGCTGAGACACGTGAAACACGTCGTGGATGTTAGCCAAGTTCGGAGGCAAGGCAAGCCGGTAGGCAACTGGTCCTACTCTGCCAAGAATCTGGTATGGCCCAATAAACCGCGGGCTCAGCTTCCTCACTCCCAAGGCCCGACCAACACCGGTGACAGGTGAAAGTTTCACAAACACGTGCTCACCCTCACTGAACTCCAGTGGACGATGCTTGACATCATAGTAGCTTTTCTGGCGATTCTGCGCTTGCTTCAACTTTTCTCTGATCATCTGGATCTGTTGGGTAGTATCTTGGACAAAGTCGAAGCCAAAAAGCTCCTTATCTCCAACCTCAGACAAGCAGGTAGGAGTCTGACACGAGCTGTCGAACTCGTGCAAATTAAAAATTATTTTTATTTAGGGTTCAGAAAATTTGCAGTAAAGTGGAAACCCTAAGTCGTCTCTCAAGGAAATTGTTTGGGTGAAAATCGTTGCTGAAAATAGAAAATAAAGGGGGGGTTTTGATTCCAGTTTGAATAATTTAAAAGACAGAATATAAAATTGGGATTAAAATTCGTAATTCAAAATTAACCAACCTAAGGTTAGGGTTCCATGGATGTCCTTCATTGGATAAAAATTACCAAATTCACGGTTGATCTCAATTGAATCAGAATCCTTATTTTCAATTGAGAACAATCGGATCATCAAATCTGATGATTATCCCTTTTCCATGATCACAATCGCGAACCTCAGATCGAATATCCACAATCGCACGATATCGATCTGAGTTAGGAAAAGAAACAAATCTGGTTAAAGAATTAGAAAAATTACCAAATTCACGATTAATCCCAATTGAATCAGAATCCTTATTTCCAATTGAGGTTAATCGGATCATCAAATCTGATGATCATTCTTCACCCATAATCGCAATCGCGAACCTCAGATCGAATATCCACAATCGCACGATATTGATCTGAGTTAGGGTAAAGAAATAAATCTGGTTAGAGATTGATCGCAGATCCTCTAAACAGATCCATGGAATCCCTTCCCCTTAGGTTGATTAAAAAGGGGTTTAGCCTAGCATGGCTAGGATAAACATGATTACAAATTAAATTGCATAAAAGAAAAAGAAGAAGAAGAAGAAGAAGATGAAGAACGCGAAGAACGCGAAGAACGCTCCAGAGAAAATGTCTTGATCCCCAATTCTGAAATTTACATCATAATTCAAATGTTTTTCCTTCCCTTGTGCTTCATATGCACCTAGGTCAGAAATCAATGTGGGCTGGGCTTAATTCAGATCGGCCCGGCCCATTCGTCTAAAATACAAAATAAAATAATAAAATAAAACTTAATTACAAGTCTAAAACTTCAGCAAAACATGGTCTTCTTGGCGTTAGAAATCGACCAGCTTTCAGTCCGAATTGGGCTTCGAGCTCTTCATAAGAATTGTAGCCCTCTGTGTTATCTGAAAAACCCAACAAGAACGGAGTCAATCCGACAATTGTGGACCGAGATATGGCCAAAATACAGAAGTAGCGTAAAGCTGAAAAATTCTGACGAAAATAAATTAAACCCAATCAAACACTAAAAAATGTAAATTAACTCAAAACATCATTATTTTATTCAAATAAATCCTAAAAATACTAATCAAGAGCAACAAATAAGTGCAATAAAATATGTGTTATCAAATTCCCCCACACTTATCTTTTTGCACTCCTGGGCAAAAACTAAAATTACAAGCAAATACTAAGATCAACCAGTCCTTTCTAACAATTACGAAGCATACAGAAAATATACAAAGATCACAAGTCTTCACAGCTAAATCAATCAGGACAGGAATTCCCTAATCTCAAATCACAAGACTTGCTAATTTTTTGTTGCACATGCCAATTACAGAAAATGATTTCACACAAGATGCTCTCAATATTTTTCTCTCAAGTGTATTAGGTAATCAGTGTATCACTCAAATCTACTCAAGAAAATCAATCTACCATAGGCTTGCTCAAATTCTACTTCTCCACTGCTACTAACACATGCATGCACAAATCAAGAGGGCTTTATGCGGGGTTGTAATGGGGCTGAGGTGAAGGTATGGATGAAATATGGGAAAAGAAGGTTAAACACCCTAGAAATCTACCAGAGCAAGGCTTAAGAACTACACAAAGATAATGAAAAGATAAAAATAAACACACATTTTTTTCTTTTTTCTTTTTCTATTTTTTTTTTTCATTTTTTTTTTCTTTTTGCTTTTCCTATTTTGTTTTCTTTTTGCTTTTTCTATTTTTTTTTTATAACATAGAAGAACCACATAGCAGAGAAAAGAATCACATTGTCACCCCCTACACTTAAACTTTTGCACGTCTCGGGAAAACCCCCACACCTAAACACAACATCATAGTGAAAACCATTGCTCAGTAAATCTCCAAGGTGTGGAATTAATTGGTTTTTCACTTAGGCTTGTAATGTGGCTAAAGAAATAAAGGATATAAAGGCTCAAAGAGGCTCACTAAGGGGTAATAATGTAAGGGATGACTATCTGGCTAAAGTGGGTAAAGAAAGAAATGAATGCCTCAATCATATTCATGCATGTAAGTGAAAAAAAAATGCAGTTTCAAAAAGAATCAGAGCAAGTTCTAGAGAGTAAAGATCAAGAGCAGAAGCACACAAGAAAGAAAGCATGGCCAGAAGATATGCCATGTATACAGGCTCAAAACCTCACAAGGGGTAACCAAATCATGCAATCAGCATCACAGCATCAATCAACAAGTATTGCAATCCAAGAATTGAGATCAAAGCCTAATAGACTTTACTATCAAACATTGTGATCTAAGTCTACTCCATGTAACACTCAATAATAACCAGAAAGAAGAGGAAAATATACCTATGAAAGTCAAAAACTAAAAGAAAGAAAGAAAAAGAAAAATGCAAATAACAGAAAGAAAAGAAAAAGAGGGAAGAAGACTCCCTGGACTCCCTAAGGAGGATAAACAACATCAGTGAGTAAAGCCTCTGTCTCCATAGGTTGCTCCTGGGGTCCTTCATGAACAACTTTGAGGTGATGGCCAATCATTGTGCAACTCTTCCCCATCTGCTTATCACGCAACTTTGGGGGCTTTCTTTTCTGTGTGCATTTCTTCTTCTCTTGATCCTTTCTTCCAACCGTACGCAAACTTTTCTGCATACTAAAAACAGAGGAAGAAATTTTTGGTACCCATTTCATCTTGGGTCCATGAGAGTTAGGATCAAAATTATTACCAGAATGAGGAGCCTTGCCTAACTTCACATTTAGTACACATTCAGAATTAACATTAATAGGCAAGTCATAATCCACAGGTAATGCACAATCACTAATCAATTCAGAATCAACCTTATCAGCCACATCATGAATTACTTTTATGCATGAAACTGAATGATCAACCTGAACCTTAGAATGCTTCATGGAATCAAATATAGTAAAATGTAAAATGTTATCACCAAATTCCATGGATAGAGTCCCAGCATGCACATCTATTTTGGTCCTTGCTGTTCTCATGAAAGGCCTACCAAGTATAATTGGTGATCTATTAGTAGCAGTCTCACTCTCCATTTCTAAAATGTAGAAGTCAGCAGGAAAAATCAAATTATTAACTCTGACCAGTACATCCTCAATCAAACCAGATGGGTGAATACTACTCCTATTAGCTAATGTAACCACAATACTAGTAGCACGCAAAGGACCAAGACCAAGAGACTTATACACAGATTCAGGCATGACATTAATGGAAGCCCCTAAGTCTAGCATGCAATCATGAAAAATAGAATTGCCAATCACACAAGGAATAGTAAATGTCCCTGGATCTTGACACTTTTTAGGCATAGGCTGAATGAGTGCTGATACATTCTGACTCAGGTTAACTTGCTCATCTCCTTTCAGTCTCCTTTTGTTGGTGCACAGCTCCTTTAAAAACTTGGCATATCTCGGAATCTGTTGTATTGCATCCAGAAGAGGGATGTTCACCTCAACTTTTCGGAAGGTGTCAAGTATCTCTTTATCTTGAGCCTTTGCTGATTGCTTCTTGGACTGAGTGGCTCTTTGAGGGAATGGCAGAGGGATATGGACATCAGATGTATCAGTGATCTGCTTCTTGGAACTAGTGTCACCTCCCTTAGATGACTCAACAGCAGCTTGGTTTGGCTCCTCCATTTGCTTTCCAGACCGCAGAGTAATAGCACTCACATTTCCGCTTCCTTTTGGATTTGGAACTGTTTGGGATGGAAGGGAGCTACCACTTGCTTGTTGATTCTGACTCATTGATGTTGCAAGTTGGCCAATCTGTGTTTGCAGATTCTGGATTGAAGACTCAGTCCTTTGCTGGAATTGCAGATTGTTAGTTGCCATCTGCTTCACTAAATCCTCCAAAGAAGGACCATTGCTACTGGCTTGCTGCTGCATTGGCGGCTGCTGCATTGGTTGCTGCATTGGTGGCTGCTGCATTTGTTGTTGCTGCATTTGCTGTGGAGTTCCATGAAAAACTGCAGCAACAGACTGATCAACTTTGAAACCGTTGTCTTGTAGAGAAGGACAAGCATCCGTGGGGTGAGAAGGATCACAGCAGATGCCACACGGGTTGCTTGTCTGTTGAGCAGAAGGTTGCACTGTCTGTGTCACTGCCAACTGCCTCACCATTGATGTCAACTCATCAAGCCTGTTCTCTATTCTCTGGTTCTCTGTGCTTGATACTCCTCCTACTGCTGCCACTGTTGGATTCTGCATTGGAGAAGCTTGCACTTGGAAAACTGCACTGCTATTTGCTCTAATGCCAAATTGTTGAGCATTGATTGCTATCTCAGCAATCAATTCTTTTGCCTCAACAGGGGTTTTATTGCTCAGGACTCCTCCACTAGCTGCATCTAAAAGATTCCTATCCATAGGCAGCAACCCTTCATAGAAGTAAACAATAAGGAGATTTTCTGGAATCTGATGGTGTGGACAGCTTGCACAAACCCTTTTGAACCGCTCCCAATACTCATGCATGTTCTCCCCATTAGCCTGCTTTATGCCACTGATATCCTTTCTGATTGTGGTGGCTCTGGATGAAGGGAAGAATCTCTCCAGAAACAATCTTGACATATCATTCCAGCTTACAATGGAGGAAGGTGGCAAGTAGTACAGCCAGTCCTTAGCTCCACTGTCCAATGAGAAAGGAAAGGCACGCAGCTTGATTTGCTCCTCATTCACCCCTGGTGGCTTCATAGTGCTGCAGACTACATGAAGCTCTTTCAAATGCTTATATGGATCCTCACCTGCAAGACCATGAAACTTGGGAAGCAAATGGATAAGACTAGACTTAAGTTTAAAACCAGTATCAAGATCAAGATAACGAATGCAAAAAGGCTGATAGTTAACATCAGGTGCAGACAATTGCTTTAAGCTTCTATTATCCATGGTCACAGAATCAAATAAATTACCAAAAGAGTAAACACTATGTAAAGGACTTAAACAAACAGACTCAACAGATTCTAAGGTATGCTCAGGGACAACCCTACTATAAGTCAACCTACGAGCTCTACTAGCAGCATGCAATGATCTCTCTATCTCAGGGTCATATGCATATAAATCATCAACATTGGTGGTACTCCTAGTCATGCATCATAGGCAAAGGCATACAGCAGTAAAGTTAGTCACAAAACATACGATAGGACACAAAAATTTGCCGAAAATAGCAAACAGAAGCAAAAAATAAATCTATGAAAAATACCAAATGACCTCAGAATGCTATGGGACCAACTCTCCTAAACTCTAATTGACCTTACAGACTCAAAAATCAAATACATTTTTTTAAAAAAATAAAATAAAATAGTAAATGAACGAATTTGGCGAAACCAGGGCCTGATTCGTGGGGCATAGCCCCACGACTTTTGATAGGGATGATCGTTTCCTTCAGCTAACCAATTTTCAGATCGATCAAAGTAAGTCGAACAAATTCAGAAATACCTGACACGTCCTGAAACAACAAAGAAACAGCAGAGAAGGTTAGTAAACGGCTGAATTTGGCAAAAATAAGGGTCACCTCACGCCCTTTTAGGGCGTGACTTATGCTCAGAAGGTCGAATTCCTTGGGAAGAGACACCCCGAAGCCAATCTCTCAAACAGAAATTTTACCAATTTCCCCAAATTGCCCAAAACCGTAAACCGTAATGCAATTTTTTTTTATTAATTTAAAAAAAAAAAAAAACAGAAACAGAAGAAGAAAAGAAAAACAAATAAAATAAAAGAGAATTAATGAGAAAATTAAAAAAAAATTCTTTTTTTTTAAACTGAAAAAGAAACAAGAAGTATCACAAAAAAAAAAAATGATTTAGACCGATGCAATTTC
>JAVKPL010012776.1:0-64332 GCA_032173675.1 Gastrolobium villosum
CCGATGGTGAATAGTAGAAGTGAGGGCAAAGATGGATTTAGTTTCATGTGACCTAATAATTAAGTTCAAAAATTCTTATAGGATGGGACTTGTATGTGAGAGATATGGCATTTTCGAATGGTCCAGCAGGAAATAGTGAGATGGGTTTGGAAATTGATTTGCCAATGTTTGGTGGAAGTTAGTAAGCTGTAAGGTAATAATGTTTTGGTTTTGACATCCATGATTAAATGACGATGATTACGAAAAAGTGGTATAAATAAGTGGAACGTATGGTTAAATTGCCACATCGGAATGGAATGAAAGTTAAAAATAGTTAGTGGGTGAAAATATTAAGCATGACGCCTCGATGTGGAGTCATTGATGAGTGTTGTGTTTGGACTGTGAGGGCTAAGTTATGGAGTTGAGCTAGCTGAGTTGATAAAGTTGAGATGGTTAAGTTAATAAAGAGATTAACAATGAGTGTAAATTATGAATAGGATTTTGTAGATGGAAAAATTTCATGAGTGTGTTTGTGGTTGAAAGACCTTAAAGAGCTAATCGAAAATATAAACAATTATCAGTATTGTTAGTTTCGTATCACAAAGAGAAAGATATAGTTATGAGTACCTAAGAAGAGGTGGAGACACGTGATAAGGAAAAATAATGTATATGAGTATAGAATTTAATGTGAGTCAGAATTATAGGATACGAAAAAGTGCCTTTGAAACTAGAAAGTATGTGCTTGGGTAAAAGCCAAGAAAACAACGAAATGATAAGAGTGGTAACAGTAGTGGAAAGGAATGGTATGTTTGGGTATGGTTGAAAAGCGAGGACAGCGAAAAGAGTTAAGGATTAAAGAAAGTATGGGTTGGAAATATTCCAGGAATAATCAGTAAGTATGCATGAGAACGATTAGAGCCTATTATGAAAATGATTAGATGCTTTTGAGAATGACCAAAGGTCAGAAAGATAGATAGAGATGAGAATGAAAGGAATCGATACCGACAAATCTGTAATATTATTATATTATTACCTAAAAATCAGCGGAAGTGCAACGGTAAACCAGAGAAAGTTTAAAGTATTGTGAACTAAAAGGTTACAGAACCTTAAGAGACGAGTATTTGTGAAGGATCAAGGAATAATGAGTATCAAGAAAATGAAATTATGTCTGTGATAAAAGTAAAATGGTAAAGATACACACCTGAGGATGCTACTTGGGAATGGGAGGATGAGATTCTCCAGCTGTGTCCTGAGTTAGCGGACGAGTATGGGTTAATTTTGCGGAAAAAATTCTAAAAGGTGGGGTGAATATAACACCTTGCATTTCTAAGATTAAATATTAAAATATTAAATGAGAATTAAAGAGAATGATTAGTGAAAACCCTGAGTATAAGGCCTAAACACAAAGAAAGGGCAAGACGGTAATTAGCCATGCACACAACCCTAGGAAGATAAAAATTGAGTAGAATGTCTCAGATGATAAAAAAAACACTGGAAATGGATTCAGAACGAAAAATTGAGTGGATAGGCAAGTTTCAGAAAAATCAGTGAATAGTGTTTTTCGCGGGTAAAAATACTGCGGTATGATTGCACCGTAAAATGTGCCAGTCGAGTTTTGATCTCTAGGTTTCAAATATGATTTATAAATGGCCTATAGAACTAGTAAATATGATTTCTGATAATATTTGATGGAATTAAGTTAATTTGGGGAAGCGTGCTAACGACGTGCGCAACAGTTTAAAACAGTATTTTCTCCGAATGATCGGAAAACTCCGGATTCATCTGATCAAGTATAATTAAAGAAGAATGGTTAATCTTAAAAATTAGAGTTTCTAAATAGGTTGTGAATTTTTGGACGTTTAGTGAAAGTTCGGATGAAACTTAAATCGCGTGAGGTGGCGCGGGACCCACCCCACTCACATTTCACTTAAGCATATCATCCCCTCACTATTCACTCATCACTTTCACTTTTCTCTCTCTCCATGGTGGCGCAAAACAGCCCTCACATGGCCTCTTCACCTTGATTTTTTCTTTCCTCCTAAACCACTCATTTCTCCACCAAATCCAACATAATTTGTGTTGAAATTTGTTGGAAACAACCTTCCAAACACATTGGTACCATCCTTTGGCCTTGAAACCGTAGATTTAGGGGGATCCAAGCCAATTACAACAGCAAAATTTTGAGGAAAAATTGAGGTTCATGGAGCCATTTGGTCTTCCATTGCTTGGATAAGTCTTGGGGTAGCATCAAGCCTTGGTTGTGAGTATATTTCCACCCCATTTACATGGTTTGATTGTTGTTGATATTTATGAACCCTAAAATTTGATTGTTGATGTGTGATGTTAGAGAGCTCAAATGGAAAATGTGTATTAGATGATAATGGCTTAGAATGATTTGTTTAAGCTAGAAATGCCATGAAAATTTTAGGTGAAAAATATAGATTTTAACTTAGAATATATTTGAGTAGTCATGACTTGGATTTTGGAAAAGGTGTTGAGATGTTATTGGCGAGTTATTGGATGATTATATTTTGATATAATGGTATTGTGTGGGGTGTGGAAAGGTTGAAAATGGAATGAAATCTCTTGAAATTCTATAAGCACCAATTCGGCCATATTAGAGAAAAGTGAGGAATTGTGTTGGAAAAATTAATTGGATGAGGTGTTGTGTAATTAAATGGTAGTTAGATGGGTTGTATGGCGGTTGAATGGTTGAAAAACCAAAGGAAAAATATTATTGGTGTTAAATGGTTAAAAGGAACCTAGAGTGAATTATTAAGCAAAACGATGCTTAAAATAAGTAAAGTGGAAAAACGGCACTGGATTTAGCCTTTTGGCAACCTAAGGATGTGAAATAAAATGAGAAAGAAAATTTAGAAAAATAAAACTTGAAAAATGCCTATGAAGGCCAAACCTACAAGGGTGTAAGGGGTAATTTTGACGTTTTCGCGTTTTGATAGAATTGCCATGTACTGACGATGGTACATGATTGTGTAGGTTGCCGTACGTTGAATGGAACCCCGAACCGTGAGCTGGTGGATTACCCTTGGTCCTGGACCAAGTGGGTTGAGGCATTCCGTTGAGTAACAAGTCTGGAAAATAAGCTGCTGTGGAGCTAGTGAAGAGGCATATTAAGATAACCTCTTGGTATTGGGGCTTGTTCCCCCTTGTGTGTTCCACCATACCCGTTGAGGGTGATGGTAGGAAATGTGTATGAGTAGTGTAGAATAACATGAGCATGCATGCATTATTACAGTGGGTACTTATGTACCGAGTCTTCGGCTAGTAGACAGTTAGCCTTCGGGCAGTTTCGGACTTCCACTGGATAGGTCTCCGAGAGGGAGCTCCAGTTGACCCAGGATCATGGTGTGTGATCCGGATAGGAGCACACTAGGAATGTCTCGGGTGTATATGGATGGAAGGGGTACCTAGGTTGGATGTTCTAGGAACACGCCTTGGATGAGACCCATAGGCTTATATATGCCGAGGATGTTGCGTGGTATTGGTAGCTACCATCTCGCTTCATCGTATTTTGTATCCCGATATTCCCCAGTTTCTCTAAATCCCTTGCTATATCCCGTTTTAAGTGATGTTATTTTATATTATTTATATTCATCGAAGTGAGCCATTGGGCGGAGTTTTCTCCATAACCTCTGGGTTACTGAGATATATTTGTATATCTCACCCTGTCTTGGGGACTTCATTTCAGGAGGTAGCATTGGTGCTGGAGCAGCGGGCAAGAGGCCTGTAGGATGAGTGTTGGAGGATCACTTTTCATATTTTGAATTTAGATGGCCGTTGGGCCTAGGATATATGTAGATCATGATTATGTATATTTTGCCTATGTCTAGTCATATTTTTCATTCTAAGTTTTATGTTGTAAGTTGTAATTTAAAGTTATGAATTGTAAGATGTAATATGTAATTGAGAAGTGTAATGGTACAATGATACTTGATGTAATATGATGAAAGGGCTATAGGCCTATTTAGGTTTATGAATTACAATATGTTGAAAAATTGCATGAAAATAGACCTTTGTGATTGAATCAAGTTAAGTATTTATAAAGTGAGCTAAAGAGTATGAACTGTATAATAAATGTAAATTGAGTTGGGTTGTAAGAGTCCCAAGGCATTGCTGGTCCTTGTGTGTGCCACCAATTGGTTATTAGGTACATTTGAGGTACTAGTGAACATTTGGAATTTGGGGATTTTTGCAAAAACAAAAGAAACTCTGGCGAATTTTCTGTAGAATTGGCAGATTTTAGACGAACTTCGGGAGAGCATATCTCCCTCCACAGAGGTCCAATAAGGACGTTCCATATTCCATTTTAAAGCTTGAGATGTCCCCTACATTGTGTTAACATTTTAGAATTTTATGGGTTGAACGCAACCCTGTGGAAGCCAGTACACGTGACTACCCTGTTTTGCCCTGCACTTGGGGGCTGTTCTGGACCGGTTTTGGGAATTTTATTCCCGCTTCGTTTGTGAGTCAAATTAGGTGTATTATATATCAAATTGAAGCCTATGGTGTCTAGTTTACTGTATAAAAATTTGAGAGCAATTGACTTAGTGGATAATCTGCAGTAATTTGCGGAGTGGGAGTGGTCTAGAGCTGTGTTGGGGTTGGCTGGTAGCTATGCTTGTCCAACTTCAAACGGCGATATCCGGAGCAAACGAGATCGAAATGACTCGTGTGATGGCGCTTTAGAAAGGTATTTAAGTCCTGTAAAAGATACCAAAAGATGAGATGAACACGAAGAAAATTGAGAGAGTATGAATGAATATATTTAACCATGCTCGGATGAGTAGAAAAGGCAAGATGGATAAATTCGCTAAGTGGGTTTATGGGAACTCCTTAGTGACTTATACTAAGTAAGGTAAGTTATAAAAATAGTTTAAATAAGTCTTCCGCAAAGAGTTTATAGTTATGATCACAGCTTTTATTTATTAAGCTTTTCACGGTTTTAAATACTCGCGTAATAAACGGAAAAAGTTTACTCGCATTTTTATAAATGAATTGCTATGATTGTAACTACGCTTAATATCATAATTAATGTTCACAGTACCGGTGTAAAACAGGATGTTACATCATGGTCATAAATGAAATGAGGATGAAATTCTAAGAATTTTGATATCCATATTGAGGGTATCTTACCCATGTGAATTTTCATCTGTTATTTTTGACTGCAGACGCAGTAACAGTCAGTAGAATAACTCCAAGTTAGCAAATTATAGTTAGAGAGCTAACCTAATGATATAAACCTCATGAATGAGACTAGTATATGATTTGATGAAGTTTGATACCCATATTGAGGTATTTTAGAAAAGTCATTTCTGCCGGGTAAAAGATGAGAAAATAGAATTAAAGACCAATATAATTTTAAAGTTAAGAAAATAGAATTAAAGACCAATATATGCCTAAAGAGTAATAATTATACCAATAATGTTAAAGTTAAGAATATTATGAGATCCGGGTACAGTTAAGAACATCGATAAAGACCACAGTGCAATTAAACAACTGTTAGTGGATCTGTGATCGACTAATCAAATTTTTAAGTTTTGAAGATGATAATTAGACAAAATTAATGTTAATTACGTAAAGTTAGAGACTTGGTTGTTTCCGGGTAAAAATTTGACAACGGTTCAGATAAAAATTATATCGGGTCTCACTAAAGGACAAAGTGTCACTAAAGTGACATGGCACCCCTAATTAGGGCACCCTCCCTTCTCTTTTGGACCAGATTTCTGCGCCTCCTTTTCTTTCATCTCTCTAAAACTCAATTTTTGAATTTGCTCTCACTTCTCTCTAGAATCTCTCCTCCAAAGCCTAAGTTAAAAATTAAAATTACCTAGAGGAGGTATACTTAGCATAATTATGGAATATGTAATAATGGAGCTTAACTTAGAAAGAATTAAGGATTGAACTAAACATCCATGGAACCAATAATGAGTTAGCCTTTAAATTGAACACCATGGAACCATACTAATGCCTCGGTTTTAGTACTTTTCATAGGGCAAGTAAGTGATGAAAATGGTGTGGATTCATAAATTAAGTCCAAGATTAATTAGTGAAGTGATTAGTTAAGAAACTAGTCTTGAATTAAGCTTAAAACTGGAAGTCCAACCTAGGCTATATCTATACATACAATTCGGCCTTGTCACATAGTTAAGGCTTGGATGTGTAAAAATAATCTAAAGTACCTAAGTGAGCCTAGAATGTGATTCTAAGTTATGCAAGTGATTGAGGATTGAGGTTGCTTATAATAATGCACTAAAATACGTAATTATGTAATAATTGGTCTAGACATGTAATGGGCATATTACCGGCATGTAATAATGAAATGTGAATCATTAAGTGATTGAGTATTAATGATGTAAATGATTCATGCTCTAGATTTTCCTAGAGGACTTGGCACTTTAGAGTTTATTAGAGCATACATATTTTATTGTTGGAGTTGGGCTTGTGATAAGCTCAGTGAGGTAAACGCCTAATTCTGGTTGCTCCTCTCTCTTATGGCCCCACCATGATGGTGGGCATTATGGTTGTATCGTATGAAAGTATGTGGTATAATGTAGATGTGCATTCATTCACATTCATATAGATGTTATATGATTCTTGATGTTATGATGATGCACTGATGATATATTTTATGAGAATCCTGGCCAGTGATTATGGTATGTAGGCTATATATGACTTGACTCTGTGAGCTATTTCATACAGAGGTTGTGTTGACTGTCTATGGCATGACCCTGGAGTCACACATGTGTAACCGTCTATGACTTTGACCCTGAGGTTATACAAGGATGATATGATGATGCTATGTTTATGTTGTATGTCTGTATTATATGCTTTATATATGTCTTGTCATGCAGGAAGTGGGCTTAGGGAATTAGAGGATCCTCTAGGAACTTTGAGCTTACTGAGATGTGTTATCTCTCCCCATTTGGGGACATCATTTCAGGTACCCAGAGTAGTGGTGATGCTTATAGGGGCAAGGCCGCCGCCTTGGAGTAGTGGATGACGTTGCTGATTTATTTTTATTATGTTTAATGTAATACCCGCACCGCTAAATTAGGAAATAAAATAATAAAGTGATGAGATTAAATAAATAGTCCCATAATTGACCTTAGATAATTATAGAAAGATCAAAATAATTAATGTAGAACTATTTACCTGTAGAAAAGTGCAACTGCTGGGTATCGTGCGATATAAATGTGTATCGAGAAAGTGACCCGAAAAAGGGAAATAAAAAAATGAACATTCTTAGAAAAATATCTAAGCTAATAACACATAATTTTAGAGACAAACAAAGAACGGAGCTATGAGAACTAATACTGCTGTGTGATAAAAATGAGTACCGATGAAGTACCTCAGAAAAATAAAATAAAAATATGAAAATTTGTAGAAAATATCTAGGTTAAGAATCTAAAATTTTAAAGTTAAACAAAGAGCGGAACTAATTAAACTAATACTGCTAGTTTAACTTAAGTGACAATATAAATAGAAAAGGGGATCAAAACCCTAATTTTTTAAAACATCATCCGTTGCTGATTGTGGCTGCCATTGGGGTCTTCTTGGAGTCTTAGCTTTATCTCTTGCAAAGCCTCCAAAGTTTTCATCTTTCTCCTCCTCTCCTCCATTGAAACATCACCCAACCATTAAAGCTATTGTCTTGTTGAAGGATTTAGGTGCTTTCTCAACCTCTAAAGCTTCCATCTTTTTCTGTTCTCAAAAGGATCCAAGGTAAACTTAACTATCCCCTTTGTAAATCCATAATTTTGGTTATAATCCTTGTTATATGTTACTGTTGATTCAGAACCCATGTTAATTTAAAAAAAAAATTGGACACTGTGCGCTACCTTTTCTTCTGTACAAAGCCATTTGTTTGTCACTTTGTATCTATTGTTTTGTCAATTTACATGGCCATTTGCATCGAGTTGCGTGATTTCAAATTGAAAAGCCTGAACCTTTATATAACAATTTGGTCATTGTTAATGTAGATGAAAGCATTTTTATCAACGATGGTCCAAGTGTTTATATATATATATATATATATATATATATATATATATAGGGGCAGGATATTCTTACACCGGTGTAAGAGTTAGAAGTCTTACACTCAATCTTGACCATTGATCCACTTGTATCCAATGGCTCATATTACTAAAAAATTTGAACCCTTAGATATAAGTGGGATCAACAGATAAGATTAAGAGTGTAACTTACACTGGTGTAAAATGATCCTAACCCTATATATATATATATATATATATATATATATATATGAATCCAGGATGTCATCGTTCTTTTATCAACGTGATACATTTCATTCATTCATTGTTTCAACTTCTAAGCATTTTGAAGAAATAAAAACTTGGAAAGAAAATAATCATGGTTTGATTCTTATGATTTAAGTATTGAAAATTTGAAGCATGTTTTGGTGGGAAAACTTTGAATTCAAAATTTGAATTGATAATGGATTATGGTCGTTTTAGTTGTGGTAATGTGCTATAAGTATGTGAACAAGTGTAATGTTGGAAAAATTCCATGGTATTTGCATCCCTATAATTCGGCCATGCTAGGATAATTAGGGCTTGATGTGAAAAAAATTAATTTCTTGATTGTGAAGATTGTATATTAGTATATGTTGAGGATTAAGTGTTAAAGTGAGAATACAAAGAGGGACCTCCCTTGGAAACCTTCTTGTGGATTTCGGCCATTATGGTCCAAGTGGTAAATGATTGTGTAAACTTTATTTTGATGATGTGTTAACATTCCAATGTGGTTCAATGGTATGATTATGAAATGAAATGGCTTGAGAAATGGTGAAAAAATGTCTTGGTTCCCTATATGTGTACCCCACGGCCTTGTGAAGAAAAATTGGCATGAATTATGTTTAAAATTCTTAAGTGGATACATTGTTAACTTAGGGATCAAGTGAGTTTTATGAACTATTGGATATGGCAATTAGAGTGATGAAATCCTTAGCCATCCCTAAGCCTTGGTTTCGGCCATTAGGGTCTTTGGGGCTATGGAGTGTTTAAATTTGTAAAATGGTATTTAGAAGCATGGATAGGTCATTCTAGGACACTACATAAATGTGAAACAAGGTGGTTGCTTGTGTTGCAAGTAATCATCCTTAAATGGTCTAATAAGAGAGCTTAAAGATTGCGATCTTGACTAGTGAATTGGCATAGGATTAGCATAAATGTGAAGCAATGAAAGTAAACAATAAAGTGTATGTCTTATAATTACATGACATTGTAGCATTTTATTGAGTTTTGTTTTGGATTTTTTCTCTAGGTGTTCCTAGGGACTGTGAGCATTTGGAATCCTTTGGAGCAAGATAAGTTGCTTGTTCTTCAAGTAAGAAAATTTTAAAGCTTCAAGAGGTAAACTCTATATTTAAGGAGTTTATTCCTACTTGTGTGCTCCACCATGGTTAGTGGACTATGGTTAGATTGTATGATTGTATTTGATGCTTTGTATAGATGAATTCATATAGAGCTATATGATAATATGATATATTTTGTTCTGATATGATTTCTGTAATGATCGATGGCCATTGATTCTATGTGCACTGATGTCCGCTTGGGGTCCTCCCTTGGGAAGGACTGCATACGCCTCTGATAAGATATGTATATATGTTTTGTTCAGTTATGATATCTGTTATATGATGCCTTGTATACTCTATATCTGACTTTCATGCAGGAGTGGGCCCAGGGTATGGAGAATTCTTTATAAACCTTGAGCTTATTGAAATTTGTTATCTCACCCCATTTGGGGACATCATTTCAGGTGTATAAATTGTCGGTGAGCCTACACGGGGCAGGGATACGACCCGTGGATAGAGTGCATCGCAGACCGGATTTTGGTATTTTGGAGGATTGTTATTTTGCATTAGTATTCCGTTTATTTTGAGGGTCATGATGTCTGAACTGTTACTTTGTATATGGCCTATATATGTTTTGTACATGTTTTCCGCTTTGATGCATGTACATTTGTGTATTCAGGCATGTCTATATTATGATGTAGTACTTAGTTATATGTCTGTATATTGGTTATGCATATTGTTAGATATAGTGGCACGGAGCCAAGTGATATATGAGCCCATGGATGGGTATGTAACTTGTGATGGATATCTGATATTTTTGTAATCATGGATTATATAAACTGTTTATCAGGATATCTTGAGAGTGGGATTCGCAAATCCCCATTTGTCTGATTTACAGACGTTACTCTGTCCAATTTTCGTATTCGTCAAATGAAAAGTAATCTAGAAGGAGTATGGAAATATATATATATATATATATATATATATATATATATATATATATATATATCATGTAATGAGGATAAAAGAAAAAGTTAGTTCGTATTTTCATAAGTTGAGTCTTCCGCTATTTCTGTTTAGTATAATATGTGTGCTAACTGAACCGGCTCGAGATGGGGATGTTACAACATTCTAAAGACATATTTGGCATCCAATTCCTCAAATTAAATCTCTATAATAAAGATATACTGGTGAGGGTCATTATAGAAAGAGTGTTGACAAGAAGATTTCCAAGCCAAAGATCTTCCAATCAAGTAAGTCATAGGATTATCTTGCCTACTTTGTAATTAACTCTGAAATTATGCCTTGATTGAGACATGCAAATCACTGATGGTACAGAGATTAATCCTAGAACACAAGCAATGATGTTACATTAAAGATTTGTGCCATGCATTCTTGTATGTAGTGATGTTGGCTCATGCATTATATGAAATCTGCCATAGCGTCACATGCATGTATGTTTAACGAACTGGTTAGGCCTAGGATGATAGGTTAGAAGTGGCCACATGTGGGGTTTCTACAAACCCAAACACCTGTTGAACATTAGAACCAGAATATATATTTATAGTATTACTCGCTGGCCTCGCTCGCTATAGCGAGCAGCTTAGTGAGCAGACTCGTGAGAAGTGGCTCTCTGGGGATACTTGTTGGACTAGCTTTCTCTGGCGAGCAATCCCTATTCTCTCACTCTCTTGATGCAGGTCACTCTAGCAAGAAGCTCAGCGAGGGCACCTGTAAAATAAAATTTGAATCTGCTTTATTATATGATAATATAATTGTTGTTTGATTTCTATAATTATTCCTGCCATGATCAATATGCTTTACTCTTAGAGATAGACAGTGCATTTTCAATTATCGATATATTATTTATGATATATTAGGTGTCATAGTTATAGTTGTGAGGGATGCTTCATTGTATTTGAGTTCAATATACCTACAGGTCCATGAAGGACAGACACATATAGCCACTATATGCGGATACACAAAATAGATTATCGTGGACCTAAGTGCCTATATAGTAGCTTTAGACAACTAATAAATTTATACATATGTGTGCATGTGAATATTTTTTTTTCCCAATAAATCTTAGCAGGTCTATGATTATGAGATAAAGTCAACCATAACATATTCTAGAGTAACGGTAGAGTATACTTGATAGTTTTGTGATTTACTAGGTTTCGCATCACATCATGTTGGGATTTCCACTACTAAAAAATGTATTTTTTCGACGGAAAAATTCCGTCAAAAATGGTTAAAATTTCATCGAAAATGAAGTTTTCTACGGAAATTAAGCCGTGGTATATCTCTTCGTTGCTAACAATTTTTTCGACGGATTTAGAGAATTCGTCAAAAATTTTCGACGGAATTTTTAACGGAAAATAAATAAAATTCCGTCAAAAATTATTGTGATAGTTTTCGACGGAAAATGGATTCCATCAAAGATTTTCAACGGAAAAACAATGAGATTCCGTCAAAAAATTTCAACGGAAAAACAATGAAATTTCGTCGGAAATTGTTGAAAATGTTTTTGATGGAAAATAAATACCGTCGAAAATTTTCAACGGAAAAATAATGGAAATCCGTCGAAAATTGTTAAAAAAGTTTTCGACGGAAAATAAATTCCGTTGAATTTTTTTAACGAAAATCAATAAATTTCCATCGAAAACTGATGTGTAAAGATTTTCAATAAAAAACAAATTCCATCAAAAAAATTTAGAATTTATTAGGTTACATTATGGATCAAGTCCAACTTGACCAATGATGTCACCTACTATCTCTTAGCTCAATATGTGGGCTTTTTCAACTTAGACCCATTATGCTTTATTAGGCCCAAACAATATATGCTAGAATTCAAGATAACTTAAGGTGTTTGTATGTAATCTATCAGGCCCAACATAACCACTGACATAAATGGGCTTGGGCCCATTAGGCCCAATCCATCTAATGAAAACATAGAGCAATGTTATGTTGTCCCAGAGCTAGCTAAGTTCATCGAATGATCAACCTGTTATACCTACATGGGTTCATCTGACTCTCAGATTGTCTCTAAGACACCTATGTACTAACAATTTGAATTTTTGACTTTCTAAATTTTTTTTACACAAACAGACGAAATTGAATTTGAAAACCGTTAATGCAGGTCATTAGTTCGATAGATTTGATTTTGCTAACCGTCGAAAAGTCCACAAAATTTAATTTCTTTTTCTTTTATTTTTTTAAAAAAGTTTTCGAAGGAATTCCTTTTCCGTCGAAAATCTTCGACGGAATTGAAATTCCGTCGAAAAGTCCATAAAATTTAATTTCTTTTACTTTTATATTTTTTTAAAGTTTTCGGCTCCGTCGAAAACTCCACAATATTTAATTTCTTTTCCTTTTATTTTTTTCAAAAGTTTTCGACGGAATTCCTTTTCCGTCAAAAATCTTCAATCGAATCGAAATTCCGTCGAAAAGTTATTGTGGTGGTTTTCGACGAAAAATGGATTCCGTCAAAAGTTTTCAACGGAAAAACAATGAGATTCCATCAAAAATTTTCAACGGAAAAACAATGAAATTCCATTAAAAATTGTTGAAAATGTTTTCGACAGAAAATAAATAGAGTCAAAAATTTTCAACGGAAAACAATGAAATTTCGTTGAAAAATGTTGAAATTTTTTTCGACGGAAAATAAATTCCGTCGAAAATTTTCCACAAAAAACAAAAGAATTCCGTCGAAAATTGTTAAAAAAGTTTTCGACGGGAAATAAATTCCGTCGAAAATTTTTAACGTAAAATCAATAAATTTCCGTCGAAAATTGAAGTGTAAAGATTTTCATTAAAAAACAAATTCCATCAAAAAAATTTAGAAATTATTAGGTGACATTATGGATCAAGTCCAACTTGACCAATGATGTCATCTACTATCTCTTGGCTCAATATGTAGGCTTTTTTAACGTAGACCCATTATGCCTTATTGGGCCCAAACCATATATGCTAGAATTCAAGACAACTTAAGGTGTTTGTATGTAATCTATCACGCCCAACATAGCCACTGACATAAATGGGCTTGGGCCCATTAGGCCCAATCCATCTAATGACAACATAGAGCAATGTTATTTTGTCCCAGAGCTAGCTAAGTTATCGAATGATCAACCTGTTATACCTAAATGGGTTCATCTGACTCTTAGATTGTCTCTAAGACACCTATCTACTAATAATATGAATTTTTGACTTTCTAAAAAAATTTACATAAACAGACGAAATTGAATTTGAAAACCGTTAAATCAGGTCATTAGTTCGATAGATTTGATTTTGCTAACCATCGAAAAGTCCACAAAATGTAATTTCTTTTTCTTTTATTTTTTTAAAAAAGTTTTCGACGGAATTCCTTTTCGTCGAAAATCTTCGACGGAATCAAAATTCCGTCGAAAAGTCCACAATATTTAATTTCTTTTTCTTTTAATTTTTTTAAAAAAGTTTTCGACGGAATCCTCTTTCCGTCGAAAACTCCACTAAACTCCACTATATTTAATTTCTTTTTCTTTTATTTTTTTCAAAAGTTTTCGACGGAATTCCTTTTCCGTCGAAAATCTTCGACGGAATTCCTTTTCCGTTAAAAATCTTCGACGGAATCGAAATTCCATCAAAAGTCCACAAAATTTAATTTCTTTTTCTTTTATTTTTATTTTTTTAAAAAAAAATTGACGGAATCTCTTTTCCGTCGAAAATCTTCGATGGAATCGAAATTCCATCGAAAATCTTCGACGGAATCGAAATTCCGTCGAAAACTCCACAAAATTTAATTTCTTTTTCTTTTATTTTTTTAAAAAAGTTTTCGACAGAATCTCTTTTCCGTCAAAAATCTTTGACGGAATCGAAATTCCGTCGAAAACTCCAAAATATTTAATTTCTTATTCTTTTATTTTTTTAAAAGTTTTCGACGGAATTCCTTTTCAGTCGAAAATCTTCGACGCAATCGAAATTTCGTCGAAAAGTCCATAATATTTAATTTTGTTCTTTTATTTTTTTCAAAAGTTTTCGAAGGAATCCCTTTTCCATCGAAAATCTTCGACGGAATCGGAATTCCATCGAAAATCTTCGGCGGAATCGAAATTCTGTCTAAAAATCCACAAAATTTAATTTTTTTTCTTTTATTTTTTTCAAAATCTTTCGACGGAATCCTTTTTCCGTCGAAAATCTTCGACGAAATTTCTTTTTCCGTCGCAAACTTTCGACAGAATCTATTTTCCGTCGAAATTATTGACGAAAAACAGATTCCGTGGAAAATTCTGTCAATAATTTCAACGGAATTTTTTCCGTCGAGAAATTCCGTCGATAATAAAGACTTTTCTAGTTGTGTTCATTTCAGGATCTCAGATTAAGGATATCAGCCTGAACAACATGTGTTTGATGTCTTTAGCTAATGCTTTTTGTTTTTTTTATATAAAGACTAGTGTACTATGAATGTTTGGTGAGTAAAAATGTATACAAGTATGTATGTAAAGACAGAGTAGCTATGTATTTCTTTTGCTCTCGTATAAATATTCCCTTAAGCTGAAGATTCATGTCCTAATTTTTTTTTGTATTTTACCAATGCTATGTTGTTTAAACTTATGCTAAAATTCAGCAATGAACTTTTATCAGACAAAACATTGCTAATGGGAAAGATCATTTAAATGTTTACGTATATTGAGCTTAACTAGTGAAATCATATTTTTATTGTACGGTCTACCTAATGCTTTTATAAAGGTTTTTGACTTTTTTTATCCATTTGTGTTGGTTTCGGAATATTTATATGCATTTTTTAAATGGGGACAATAATAGAAGAAAGATATAAACATGTAAGGAGAGATATGGTCATAAGAGCATTGCTGATTAAAAAAAAAAACTTAAAGAGAGATTTTTTATTATAAAGCAAACTTTAGTATATTACTATTGTAACACCCACTCTTGTATGCATCCAAGAGGGTTGTTTTCTAAATCGTATTAGAGTCGCAGCGGTAAAGAACTCATTAGTTAAAACTTTATTAAACAACCTTTGAATCTTTAAAGATGTTCGGATTTGATTCTCACATAATTAACTTGAGGAAAGAGAAATCGTTTAACAAACATAGGAAATTTCTTTGTCAAAACCCTTTGCTAAATTTTCTATACTTCTCAGAAAACCTTGCTGTCTTATAAAATCTGTATAAAATCGAATTTAGATGCGATAAAAAATATTCCAAGCTTCTGAAAAACTAGACATCCGGGGCATCGCATACATATAAATTATGCGCGATTCGGAGGTGAATAGCCCCACGGAACAGGACACGTAAAATGCTTGTGAATCCTGTCCGTTTTCTGGAAAACAGGCTGTAAGGCGAAGCTTACTAAAATTCGTACAAATTTCGTATAAAAATGAAACCTGCACAGTTTGAAAGTACATTCCCGGGGCTTCGCGTGCATATAAAATAATAGTAAATCGGAGTTCGTTTGCCCCTTGAAACATGACACGTAAAGTGATTGTAAAACTGGTAAAAATTCAGCACTTAGTTAAACGTTCAAAATTCTTTTCGCAAAACGTTTTTTTTTTTGATTTTTCTAAGACAGCCGTTGTTCATGAAAGACTAAAACAAAATGGAAGATAATAATGTCCACAGTCATCCAAGTGCCCCAAAGAAAAAATAATAAGCATTACAGTCATCCAACGATTAAACAGCAACAGCAAGAGTCCAATCAGAATTAATCAACAGCAAGCATCCACATACTCACGCCTTCAATTGTGCTTTCCTTTTTCCTGCCATTTTAGGAAAATAACAGTCCCAAAGGGGTGAGAATAATCCCAGTAGTGTGGCAACAAAACCAATAACATAACAGTATTAACTAGGCACAAAATCATAAACAGTCACTTAAACATATCCTTGTTCCTATTCCTTTTTCCTTTTCATCATATATATATATATATATATATATATATATTGCGTATATAATGTCTTTCCTTTGCGCTTTTAGCACCGTCGTGCGCGCACTTCACAGTGGACATCCCATACATGGCACCTGAGCTTGGTGGATTCCAACTGTGGGCCTATGCGGACTGATGCCAAGTGTCCCATACCCTGGTACCTGAGGGATGCCTATATGATGCTTGCTCAAACACATGGTCCTGTACATAACTATTCTAAAGTGCAAGGCTATATGATTTTGGTACATGCATGCCATGCTATGCTTTCACACACAAAGCGTAAAATAAATGCGGTGGGATGTAAGATGCATGCTTATATACTTTTCATATACGTTATGCTGCCACATAACAACTTTACCTCATAATCATATTGCCGTTCTAGGCACATTCTTGGCAGTATACTTTCATCATAAGGAACATAATAATTTTACGGAGTATGGAGCATCATGTCACAACTTCATACCAGTAGTCAATAGTCACATTAGGTAATATCGCCTGACACTTACCTTGTGTCCATGCAATAAGCAACAGCACCAAAATTCGGCTCACTCTATACAAGCTACGTGCACCTAAATACATGTGTAACAAGTCAAAATTTGCTTCATGTTATGACTGTAATTTACCAACAAGTTTCCTAGTTTAAGGGACCATGCACCCATTCGGCCACCAAGGCTATGTTCCCAAAAATTCATACTAACTTTAATTTAAGCTTTTCCAACGTTAAACAGCATGAATTTCCAATGCTCCCAATCAAGACAGATTCGGTTTTTTATACACAATTTACCCAAGATATGATTCATATGACTTCTACTTCTTTACCCAAAAGTGCGCAAGGGTGGGACCCACGAAACATGTTGTCCATTGACTTTAAAAAGGGAACTAAGTACACTACAAGGCTTATCAGAACAGAAGTGGTTACATCATACGATGGGCCCAAGGTACTTATTAGAAATTTTAGTTTAACAAGGCCAAAAAGGGCGTGCGAAGAAAGGCCTAAGCTCATAAGGTATCATTAATTTAAATAAGGCTTAGTTCATAACAAGTGCTACAAATCATAAAGGCTTCATGACATTTTATCCACAAACTTTTTCTCCTACAAGGCTATGGTGCATCTAAGGAGGACAACAGGCTGTCTCACTTGATTTATTGCATGCAAAGCCTATTTACGTTATCCAAAAAGTAGTGATCCACATCCTAAGCTCATAATAACATAATTTTAGCTTGCATACATCAACCACTAAGGTTGTTTTAAAAGACAGAATTAGTGGATGGACAGTGGCGAAAGAAAACGGTCCCTTATATGCAAATACCAACCGAAACAATAGACGGAGGGGGTAAGGGTTCGAACTAGGATTACCTCTTGTAAGCCTACAAGGTTCACGTTAGTGACAAGTGCAGCACCTCCACTAACTGTGCTCCACGAAAAGCAAGTCCAGCCCTCCTAGGTGATGACCGAGTGTACAGAGAGAATGAGTGGAAGATGAGAATCAAGATTGAATCGTGCAAGCACACGGAGGTTCCTCTTATGACTCAAGGCTTCGGTCTATAATCACATCAAAACAGAAAGATGTTTCCATGAAGGTTGAACGAGATGTTTAGGAATGAGAAAGAATTGAATGTTGCACCTTCTTGTAAGGTGATCTCGGCCAACAAGGAAAAAGGAGAGATGAGGTTAGGTGTCTTATGCCCTGCACATGAGTTTGAGGCTGAGAAATAAGGAGAATGACTAGAGTTTCCTTTAAGGTCCCTCCTAAGACTGCTCACGGTCAAAGAAGGATAAGAGTGTGTTTGGAGTTGTTGGTTTCTCTCAATAATGTCCATAGTTCAGGGGAAAAGAAGGAATACAACTTCTTTCTAGTCTTCTTAATAATCAATTACGGTTGGGGAAAGAGAGGGGGAGTTGGTTTCTGTTTGGCAAGTTAATTTTAGCCTATATTGTCTATTCATTCAGCGCAAGGGAATGAAAGAGAATTGGAACTTGAAGGGATGTTATAAAGACTAACACAAGTCAGAAGATGAGCTTGAGTCTCTTCTCTTTGGAGCACGCAAAGGGAAGGAGTTGGGAGGGTTTCTGCTCCAATGGGATCACATGTAAACTGGACACATCTTTCTCAATGATTGCATGTTAGGAAGCTGAATGCACAAGGTTACTCTTCACAAGTGATCAGAAATTTCACTTGCTCAGGCGCACAAAGAAGAGAAAGGCTAAGTGATTTCTGCCTAATTAACTATCATGCAAATCTGACCTCTCTCCTTCCATAGGCTGCATGATGACAAGGCTGCCTAAAGTCTCTTAATGACACAAGCCCCCAGTCTGCTCACTGCCCATTTCAGCGCTGAACAAGGGACAAGCATGTGACATAATTTATGTGCAAGTGTGATAGGTGAGCTGCAAAAGCAAAAGAACTTAAGCCAAGGTCTACTCATGCGCACAAGGCTGGAGGGGTTTGATGGTGATAGATGAGAGTAGCTTTGGTCAAACATGCAGCAACTTTTCTTCTCACTGTCTACAAGGAGGGCAGCGCTTCAGACTTGGTTAAGGAGTACAAGCAAACAGAATTCACTCTATCCAATACACCATGCGCAGGGAGGGATAAGGAGTCATGTGAAGAAAGTGCTTTGGGGGGATACATATAGAAGGAAACACACTCAAGGGTCCCACGGTTGATGCAAAGTGGCGGTCATGATGTGCAACAAAGGCTGAGATTTGTTAGGGGATTAAACACACAAATTAGAATTTGTGTGCAGCCCAAAAGCGCATGAAAGAGGGGTTATGATAAGGGGATTTTGGGTTGCTTAAAGTCATGGGTTCTTGGGCCTAAGCCCTAAATAGAAAATGGGTTCAAAACATACAAGTCCAATAATTAATTAGGAATTAACCCAAGCCTAATTATTTGCTAAAATAAAATTAATCACATACTTTTAGTGACTACACATATAATTCTAAATAATATTAAGCTTCCTATCAATTATTTCTATACTCATAACTAAAATTTCACATGCATAAAATAGGTACTTATCTTCCATGGCAATACCAATAATTCCCTAATTTAATTTTGGCTCCATTCAAGAGCAAACATATATATATATATAATCCGCATGTACGTATTCTATCCCATTGCTAGTTGCAATCTTAATAGGTTCGTAATTAGACGGGATGTTACAACTATAGTGTTTTTTTACTAAAAATTTCATCAAAATTGTAAGCAGAGGTTAAAAGAAAAGTGGAAGGGTTTAATGTCTCTCATATTATAAGAGATAAAATTATTTATGTTCTGTCCTAGGAATAGAGATGTCTAGTCAAAAGACTAGTAAGTTTATCTTGGATCTGGGTGCTCTCTCAAATATCTATGGATTAAATACCTTTGAAAGACATAAAAGAAGGGATATGGTCACAAGAGCATTATTGATTAAAAAAAAACTTAAAAGATATTTTTTATTCTAAAGCAAACTTTAGTATATTACCATAGTGTTTTTTTACTAAAAATCTCATCAAAATTGTAAGCAAAGGTTAAATAGAAAAGTCTAAGGTTTTAATGTCTCTCATATTATATAAGATAAAATTATTTTTGTTCTGAACTAGGGATAGAGATGTTTAGTCAAGAGACTAGTAAGTTTATCTTGGATCTAGATACTCTCTCAGATATCTATGGATTAGATACCTTTAAGTATAGCATATCACTATGCACAAGTAATAACGGTTTTTTGCCAAAGGGGTGATATGTATGCACAATGACAACATAACATTAAAGAGAGAATAAATGTTATACTTGTAGGTTTTACCTCTTATTTATATGATTTACCTGTTGGTATTAGAATTATGGACTTTTAGTGTCTCCTCTAGAAGTCCAAGCCTAAGTTTAATATTGTCGTATTAGGACTAATATCTTGGATTGATACTATCCTTTAATTATATTAGTTTCTTCTTTCTATTGCTTATTATTGGGCTTCACATAATATGGGTCTCATATATAAGTTCATAACAATTTCTTACATACATGTAAATATGTGAAGCTCATATGTTCTTTTCTTTTTTTCTCTTCTCTTCATATGATTATATATGGATCCTATATATTTTTATGGGGAGTGATCCATTTATAATTTTTTTTTAAAAATTACACTAAGTATGATTGGTCATACACTCTTGATTGAAGTCTGAACAATCATACTTAATATAATTTATAAGAGTTTGTAAAAAAAAATTATAAATATAAGTTACGTACGAGATATGGAACCCAAATTCTAAAATGTTGCGAAATTTATAATGGAGTTGTTAATGCACCATATTCATGTTCTATCCTATTACAAAGTTGATCCCCGATTTATATGATTACTTGTTAATGAACAAAGACCATAATTAGATCAGAGCATCAAATGAAATTACCTTCAGGTTTGGACTTTGAATTTGAATCAGAGATAGATAAGTGCTATCATTCTTCAATGCTGAACCAAATTCCCATGAATCTGGATCCAAATCAATACTAAAAAAAACCACATTCATGAACATATATATTTTCACTGATTTGAGATAGTTTGTAAAAAATAAACCAACTCCTAAGGAATTCGAATCGAAATTTGAATTGTGAAGGTAGATTGAGAAGATGGCTGCAAAGAAAAGAGCGAACAAAAGTAGAGAGTAAGAGAAACGGAGAGGGAGAGGATAAAGAAGAAGACGAATAGAAATTCTTGGAGTTTTACCCTAAGATGAAGTCTCCGTTAGTGAGAGGCATTGTTGATAGATAGAGAGGATTCCAGCTAGTGATTTTGCTACGTTTCCCGTTGCCGCAACCAACATAGCAGATTTCAGAAATCTTAAAAGTTTCGCAACATTTTTTGTAAGTATGGCTAAATCAGTGTGGCTGAATGCCTATTTTCTTATAGGGAGTCTTCTGAATTTATACATCCACCATAGCCGTAATCTTCATACACCTCACCCCTTAGCACCCTCAGTCCTTGTGAGGCTAGTACGGAGATACCTAAAGCTTTGGTTCATATCACTACCTTCTATACTTCACCTTGATCGATACTCTCATATTCTGAGTTAGTTCAGTAGCTTTGATGGTGCCTTCAGCCTTCAGGGAAGACGATAGCCTATTTCTTTTTTGTCAGTTCTTTAGTCGACCGACGACAATTAAGGTGTGTCTGCGGTAGGGGTGTTCGCGGTCTGGATTGGATCAGTTTTGAAAGCAAAATTCATCCGATCCAATCTCTTCGGTTTGATCATGTAATCATCCATTCGGTTTGAATTTTTTTTCAAATCTGATCCGATCCAATCTAATTTTTTTCGGTTTGGATTGGATCGGTTTTCGGTTTTTTGAAAATCCTAAAATTTGTTTCATGATTATTGTGTAAATAACATCTTTTGTATATATTAGCTTTGTAAATTATTAATTTTTTTTGAAATACAAAAATATTAGTAAATGATAATATAATTTTTTTTAGGCAATGAGATATGAAGCTCTACATATGAAATTTTGTTGATAAGATGTGACTATGTTTTTTCTTGGGTTTAGTTGATGGGTTAATGGGTCTTGGGGTTAGAAATTTTTGGGGTATGATTGGGGAAAGACCCAAGTAGGTAAAGGAAAATTTATATATTGGATTGGTTTGGATTGGATCGGTTTTCATCAACCAATCCGAAATCCGGTCCAATCCAATTAAAATTTGCGATTTTTTTTCGATTTTCGGTTTATACAGTTATGGGTTTTTCGGTTCGGTCACCGCGGTTTGAATCGGTTGATGAACACCCCTAGTCTGCGGCGAGTGGGTGGAGAATTAGTGAGGGTAAACTGAGAATTAAAAAGGTTTTTGTTAAGTGAAATGCTGCTTTCTTTTTTTTCGTAAGCAAACGCTGCTTTCACTTATAAGTACATAATGTTTTGAAATTTAATATGGTAAATATTTTTTCATAAATCAAATCAATATATAAATAAAATCAATCAATAATTTAATTTTTAATTTTATTTTTCCATTTTGTCCTTTTTTTATTACCTGATAGTAATAAATGAAAGTTTTAATGTCCAGATTATTGTTCTCAAGGAGAAAGTATTGCTAATATAAATCTCAAGTTCTATTAATGAATAAAAAGAATAAGTTAAACAGTATTGAACTATTCTGGCTACTCGTTTCCAGGTATCACAGACGTTCCCACTTTGACAAAAGGTTCACATTAACTTAAAATAATTTATCGTGTCGTTATATATTTCAAGTCCTTCCTAATAGTGGAACGACAAATCATTGAAAGAGATATTTGTTGTGTGGTGTGAAATAAACAAAAAAATATGAGTAGAAAGTAAAATGAGCTAGTTCAAGAAACAACACAGGTAATATAATAAGCGGAACAATAGTTAAAAGAAAAGGAATGGATGCACTAATCCATTGTTAAATCAGTTGTTGTAATGACCCGAAATTAAAAATTAAAACAATAGAGTCGCCACCAATTTTATTTACTTTGGAAAATCTTTTATCGCAAACAGGTCTTTAAAATTATAGATCAAAGGTTCGAGAGTCTAATTACGTATAGGGAAGGTGGAAACTTAATCTTATTACACCCCTGACACATCAGTTTAAAAATGGTAACCTTAACTTAATTGTGTGAATTATTAATAGCTTTTAAAAATATTTGCTTTGCCCCTTAAAACATGAATATGATTATTTAGGAAGAAGATAAATAATTTATTAAACTTTATTTTAACTTGACAGAAAGAGTTCAACTCCGACGAATCCCCCAGTGCAGTGAAGAATTCAAAGTTACGTCATTATTTTTGTTTGGGTGCTAATTATTTTAATTTTAAATTTAGAAGTTTCATATTCAAAAGTTTTAGATTACCAAGCTATCACAACTAAAATAATTTGAAATGATAATTGCAGGATTAACAAGCTGTCTCAGCTTAGCTAATCCTTTATTATAAAAAAAAAGTAAATTTTACTTTAACTTGACAGAAAGAGTCCTGCTCCGAGTATCCTCCGGTGCAGTGCGGAATTCAAAGTTACGTCGTTCTTAAATGGTATATTTATGTGTTGGCTAATTTAATTTTTGAAAACAAGTTTAAAGAAATTCATTTGAAAGTTTTGGATTTAAAGATTTCGGATTATCAAGCGGTCACAACTAAAATAATCTGAGATGATAATTGCAGGATTAACAAGTTGTCACAATTCAAATAATCCTTCTAAAAAAATGAATTTTGAATCACTAAGTCGTCACGGCTAAAAAAAAGTCAAAACAAAATATGTGGAGTTTATTTTTTTGGTAAGCTAAAATATGTGGAGTTAATTACAAGCCGTCATGGCTCTCACCCAACTCCCATTTTAATTAATAGCTATTCTTTTTTTTTTTTACTAAATTAATCCAGAATCAATAATTTTAAATAGGAATTATGATTGTTTATTATTACTAGACGATTTAAAATCATCGAACTTTCACAGTCGAAATGATTCTAAAAATAATGGGATTAACAAGCCATCACAACTCAACTAATCCTTCTTTTATTTCATATCAGATTAATTTTGAAACTCATATACCCTAAGTAATCTAAAGTGAATATTGTTATTTTTCTGTTTAAAAGAAAATCCATAATCACCACATTTCTATTTTTATTTTTACTTGAAAAAGGTAGTGAAATATATTATTGAATTGTGTTTTATAACCGTACAAGAGCTCTCTATTTAAAGAAACTAAACGACCTAATGGGTTAAGCTCAAAGAAGATTCTAGAATGAATAAATAAATAACTAATTACAACAACACTCCCCTCGAACCGAGGAATACATATTTATTATTCACAGCTTGGTTATAATGACCGTGTCATTTTAAGTCCATAAGTGCATCTTGGTTATAATGAGATTAGGGAACTAAACCTTTCAGAATAACCAATTTATACGACATTGGAAGGTGAAACCATGTCATTTTCTTGCTTCCATATCCTATCCTATCTTCCATCTAGCACTGAAATGGAAATTTCATTAGCTGAGCACAGTTTGCGATTTACCGACAAAGAATGTACTTCAGGTGTAACATTATTTTCAATGTAGAAGCCAGGAGCCTTTGGTTGTGGCAATAATTTCTCACCATTGAGCATTAGAACCACAGATGACATGTCTGGCCTATCTTCTGGTCTTTGTTGCACGCATAATAGGCCAACCTGTATGCATCGCATGACTTCGGAGAGTGTGCATTGTTCTCCTAACACTTCATCCAATAGCTCTAGTGCCCTCTCTTCAGCCCATAATCTCCATGCCTAAGATGGGAAGTAATACTAGTGAGTTGGTAACAGTTCGACTTTGACTAATCAACAAGTTAGTAAGGTCATTATGCTTACATGTCCAAGAAGGTTACGATAGTGTTCTGGGTCTGAAAATCCTCTGTTCTTCTTCCCACTTACAATCTCTAGTATTATCACACCATAACTAAACACGTCTGATTTCATAGAGAAATGCCCATGCACAGCATACTCAGGAGGCATGTAACCACTGAAAGTATAATTCTAAGTAAAATAAGGAACACTTGGCAATGCATTCTAAAGAAAACATAATATCGGAGAAACTAACTTACTATGTTCCAACCACCCTATTTGTGTTTGCCTCCACTTGATCTCCCAAAAATGTTCGAGCCAAGCCAAAGTCCGATATTTTTGGATCCAAATTTGCATCTAGAAGAACATTGCTGGTTTTTAGATCTCTATGAATAATCCTCAGTCTAGAGTCTTGATGAAGATAGAGAAGTCCTCGAGCAATGCCACTGATGATGTTTAAACGCGTAGGCCAATCTAAGACCTTCCTTTTAGTTTCATCTAGTCAATTATACAAACATGTTAGCACACCATTAGCAATTTCAGAAATTTTATAAACTATATATAAGAAATAAGAAAACTGCTATGGGTGTTAGAATGCAAATTGTGAAGGTTCTAACCAAAAATAAAGTAGTCCAAGCTTTTGTTGGGCATGTATTCATATATCAACATTCTTTCTTCTCTTTGAATGCAGCAAGCAAGAAGCTTAACGAGATTTCGATGCTGGAGTTTGGCGATCAACGCCACTTCATTTTTGAACTCTTCAATTCCTTGTCCAGACTTCTTTGAAAGCCTTTTTACAGCTATCAGTTGCTCATCATTGAGTTTTCCCTATAAACCATCATCTGTAATAGTTAGAAACTTACAAGAAAAATAAGAATCCTTGATCAGTTTTTAATATGACCTTGTATACAGGTCCAAAGCCACCTTCTCCCAGTTTGTTACTGCTTGAAAAGTTTTCAGTAGCTTTAGTTATGATTGCCAAATCCAATGTTGGCAGATCGATGTCTTCCTTCCTCAGTCTATCTTTGAAATGCTTCCCGAAAATTTTGCTTGCTACAAATTATAAGATGAAAGATAACAGGGGATAAGCACTATGACTCTTGTTTTTCTTTTATTTGGATGCCTGCCAACTATCATATTTAGATGATAAATTATATAGGAGGCAAAGTTTACCTCGCGTTCTAAGTATGATTATGATGAAGCATGTAGTTAATCCGAAAATAATCACAGAAACTGTAATTCCTACCAGCTTCTTCTTGTTGTGTCCATGGCCATTAACTGCAACATGAACTGATTTGATAGATGCACAGCATGATTAGTCACAACGTACAAACATTTAATTCAAAAGCTCAACTCAAGCTGACAAAAGTGTCACCAAATTCTTTAGACTGAGTCATTTATTTAGAGAAAAAGGTAATGTATTTAATTTAGCCCCTCCCATATAACCAATAACAAGCATGGCTAGTTACTTTCTTGGCAATAAGCAAAATCTAGTGTCCGTTAGATCTTTGTTTCAATTAGTGCAGTCTTCTCTTGAGCATGACCTTACAATCTGTGTAAAGAACCAATTCACCCAAAAGCTTAAGTTATTGGGTGAGGCTACATTAATGGTTTTATATATCTCAACACGTCCCCTCACATGAGAGCCCACTGAGCTTGAAGGGTGGACAATGCACAGGCCCACCTACCTTGAACCCGGGACACGAGGCTCTTATACCATGTAAAGAACCAATTCACCCAAAAGCTTAAGCTATTGGGTGAGGCTACATTAATGGTTTTATATATCTGAACAATCTGCAATACCTAAATATTCGGCTAAACTCATATTGGAAATTCTCATTTGTCACTTTGTTTATTATCCCTTCTGGTTTCCGTTAGAACAATGAAATGTAATGGTAAATGAAAAAACACAAAAATTTAAAGAACTGAATACCTTCAAGTTCTGAAGCAGGGACTCTGATGTAAAGGTCTTGTCCCACGTGAGAGGATTGCATCATATCAATCAGATTATGAAACCAAAGAAGACAGCCACTTCCTCCTTTACTGATATCCAAATTAGCAAATGATGTGCAGGAACAATTTTTCAGACATAACTTCTGACATTCATCAATGTTCATTGTCTTACTATACCATGACCAAGATGTGTCCGGTATTTTCAATCCTGAGTACTTCCAGAACCCGTCCGTGTTGTTGTCTCTACAATTAGATTTAGTCCTTGGAACACAACCGTCAGACCAATTAGATTTAGTCCATTGTTCAGGAAACTTGGGAACATATCCTCTGAGGCAATCACAGGATGGAAAATTGTGATCATCCATCTTGCATATAGAATTTGAACCACATAAGGCATAATTTTCACACGGTTCTACTCCCCCAAATGTTATAAGTTGCCTGCTACTTGTTTGACTTGTCCAAACTGATTTTTGCACGACCCCTGAAGGGGTCAGTTTATACATGGTAAACGTCGATCTATCTATGAAATAAACCTCAAAATACACTTCTTTTTCATTCAAAACGAATTGATATCTAACTTTGTTTTCGACCTGATGATTTGCATATCCTGTAATAGTCAGGCCATTCCACGACCCTAATCTAGATTCTATTGCAGATCCCTTGAATCTAAAAAGTTGAGGATATCCTCTAAGGTCAAATTTAACTGAGTAGTCTCCCTTAGCTGGATCATCTGCACTTTTCCAAGATGATAGAAACCTTTGTAGACCAGTTTCTAAGTTCCAACCAAGCTTCATTCCAGACAGAAGTGTATCCCCCGGATAATCAAAACTTTGCCATAAAAAGTTTATACCTTGCTCATTTTTCACCACAAGATTTCCTGAATCCAAGATCTGCGCAATTGGATTACTCACTGCTTGGCCTGGTATGTTGGAAGACCAAACACTGCTGTTTGTACCATCGAGAATAACAAGAACGCCACTTTGATTGAGTTTTAAAACTCCTGAATTATTGTGGAGAGGTGTTTCTCGGTTGGCCACCCATACCACTGTTAAAGGGGATGTATTGCGGTACCATACACCCAAGTATCGACCTGTTGAACTTCCAGGGCTGAAGAAACCCACTTCAAAAGTTCCACCTGCTGAAACTAAAGTCTCACCATCTCGGATAGATTGATTCACTGCTAAACTGTCCAGTGAAGTTGAACTTACCGTCATGTAGGAGGATAATAAGAACACAATAAATAAATAAGAACAAAACAAGATGTTATACACCATTATTCTGTAAAGATCTGTGTCCGAAAGTTGGGGTTTAAAGAAGAGTGATTTTTCAATGACTTCCAAATTACATAAACAAGATGCTCACTTTCATGGCCTTTCTCACGAGTAGAATTTCGGGAGATATTAGTTTTAGTGAGACTATGTGGTTTTATTATGCAAAGGAAGAGGATGACATGTAATAGAATGAGACGAGACTCATGAAACAAGTAACAGAAGCTCAAGGGAAGGGAAGAGACAAAGGAAAAGATCTCACGATGTGTTGGTTCGTGGAGGAAAAACGCCAAACAACAGATGTCAAAGGAAGACTGTTTTAAGTCAATGACTGAGTCTATTGTTGATTAATATATACGTGGCAAAAAATGGTCCATAGAAGTGGGATAGGTTTACCTCAAATTCTATTCTTCCTTTACGATTTCTCACACTTTTCAAACTTTATATAATAAGAAAGGGAGAATCAATTCTTATGGAAGAAGAAAAATTGAACTCTCCTAGCATAGATTCATCGAAGTTTGTGTTGAGTTTATTTATTTATTTATTTATTTATTTAGTGGTGGGTCCCCCTTGAAATTTGAGTCTATAGAAAAGTGTTGTTTTCTCATACAAACAGGAGAAAAATAGCACCCAATAATAAAAAGGAAAAATCTCTAGTAATAGCCAAAAGTTTGACGTCCTAAATATTTTGAGAATAAAATATAATTTATCTAATGCCGAAGCAGTAATTAATTGGCTAAACAGAAATAAGATTAAATACAAGGATTATGAGAAAATATTATTTCTCTTTTCTTAATTTTTATTAACCAAAAACAACCTAATAACAATAGGTCAGGCCTTAAATAGGCAAAATTAAAATAATAAAAAAAGTAAATAATTATAATCATACGCAATCAAAGGAGACAACGCACAATCAACGCACACTCAAACATAATCTAAAATAAGAAAAAGGAAATAACTAGCAATTATTAAAATTCCCTAAATAAAGAGATAAATAATGGAAAAACTCAATCCAAGCGAGTCAGCTCGGGTGCATCATTCTCTTCCACTTAAAAAGGATTTGCCCTTGAATCTCCTTCGTCTTCATTGATATGAACTTCTTCATATGGTAAATCAGGTGGTAACTCTTCTGGTACAATATCACCAAATTTCCTAATTAAGATTAGGACTTGGAAATGCAATTCTTTGATATGCTTGGTATATTCATTTGTCGTTTGGATCAATGATCGCATCTGTGATACGTCATAGGAAAACTTTATCTGATGTACCAGCAAGTCCCATTGCCCTTGACGATCTCCAAATAAACTTTTACCAAAAGCTAAATTTTTATCTACATGGAGCATAAGGTTGTTATGCTTGTTGTCCCCAAATTCATAATACTGCTTGCAAACTAAAGACTTCTTGGATGAAGGATCATTCTCCATGATATCGTTGGGTAGAACTTCATCTTTGTCAGAGATATTAGAATTTCTAATAACTGACTTCCCATTGGAATCATTACAAGAGATTTCTTCCACCTCTGGGTTCTCGTCGTCTTGCTCCCAATCATACTTATCATAGATAGGGAACTCGTCATAAATTGGAGCATCCATGACAGGATTCTCATCCTCTTGTCTTCATCATATTCATCATAGATCGGGACCTTCTGGTCTTCTGTCAAGTCTATGATGTCAAAGACCTTTTCGACGATGTGTGACACGTCGATAAACTCATCTGGATGAGTGGTGCCCTCGAATTCCGGGATCTCAATCTTCACCTCAATATTAGCAAAAAATGATTGATTTCCAGGTTGACTTCGTCCTAGTCGCTCCTGGTTCCAGTTCCAGAATCTCCTTTCCTCCTTATGAGATGATCTTTCAGATTTCCATCCTTCATCTGACTCGGCCAACTGTGTTTGGGAAAACAGTTGTTCGAGCTCCTAAATTCGTATACCATGTTTTGCCATTGTAGTAGCCATTGCTACCATTGTGGCGTCTCACGCGTCGATGTGTGGTTATTTCCCGTCGCCATAAAGGGTGTTACCACGCCCTCTACCACCGCCGTCACCTCGACCCCTTCGTCCACGACCTCGACCTTGACCGTCATTGTTCTATTAAGCCATTTAAGTGACAACCAAAGCTCTGATTACCAAATAATGTCGAAGTAGTAACCTATTGGCTAAACAAAAAAAAGAACGAACATCAGGATTTCGAGAAAAATATTGTTTCTCTTTTCTTAATTTTTATTAACCAAAAACAATCTAATAACAATAGGGTTCTTCAAGCCTTAAATAGGCAAAGATGAAATAACCAAAAAAGTAAATAACTACAATCATGCGCAATCAAAGGAGATAACGCACAATCAACACACACTCAAACATAATCTAAAATAACAAAAAGGGAATAACTAGCAATTATTAAAATTCCCTAAATAAAGAAATAAATAATGGAAAAGCCCAATCCAAGCGAGTCAGCTCGGGTGCATCATTCTCTTGCACTTGAAAAAGATTCGCCCTCGAATCTGCTTCGTCTTCATTGATATGAACTTCTTCAGGTGGTAACCCAGGTGGTAACTCTTCTGGTACAATATCACCAAATTTCCTAATTAAGATTAGGACTTGGAAAGGAAATTCTTTGATATGCTTGGTATATTCATTTGTAGTTTGGATCAATGATCGCATCTGTGATCCGTCATAGGAAAACTTTAACTGATGTACCAGCAAGTTCCATTGCCCTTGACGATCTCCAAATAAACTTTTACCAAAAGCTAAACCTTTATCTCCATGGAGCATAAGGTTGTTATGCTCGTTGTCCCCAAATTCATAATACTGCTTGCAAACTAAAGACTTCTTGGATGAAGGATCATTTTGCATGATATCTTTGGGTAGAACTTCATCTTTGTCAGATATATTAGAATTTATAATAACTGACTTCCCATCGGAATCACTACAAGAGATTTCTTCCACCTCTGGATTCTCATCGTCTTGCTCCCAATCATACTTAATGATGCACTTATAGTTGGCCCATTGTACATGGCCCAACCATTGATTCAAGAAACTCGTAGTCAACTAGAATTGTGGCCCAATAAGTATGGCCCAATTGTTGAAAGAGGCAATGATTTGAAATATAATAAATTACAATCGAATCCAAGTCCTAGTAAAGCAGTATACGTGATTGTGATTTGTTTAGGAAGAAAAGGAAAGCAACATATTTGACGTGATTTGAGATTAAAGATTTGGGATATATTTTGAATTATTTATTTGTAATTTTTTATTTATTTAGATGTTAATTACTGTTATATTTATTTTAGGAAGTTTTATTATTTTTAGAATTTTGAATCAATTTGTAATTAGTCTATAAAAGGGTGTTTATGACCCTTATTCTAGGAGTTGAATATTTTGCTAATTTGATAATTATAATTGAGAACCGGAGGGTTACTCTTTTGTGAAAATCTTAACTTTCTGTTTAGCCACTTTTCTATGCGCTTTCGACATCATTTGGTATCAGAGCACTAGGTTGCCTACAACGAATGGCTGAACAGAATCGTGGAGGTCGACGACGGCAGAATCACGAGGTTAGAGAATCTGGATTCATTCCTGAAGAATATAGACAACTGAGTCAGATTGACCCGCGAGATATAGAAAATGAAGGGCTCGGAAGGCGGATCCAGAATTTGAAGCAACAACTTGAGCAAGCTTTGGATAAGAAAATCCAAGTTTCGAAGCGACTATGTGTGCGGGTACAGAGAAAAAGAATTCAAGATTTAGAGCGACAACTCGTGCGGGTATGCATGAAAGTTCAAATTTTGAAGCAAACTCTTGTGGAGGTGCAAAGCATGGAAACTCAATATTTGGAGCGGCGACTTGCATGGACAAAGTTGGGCATTCAATACTAAGAAAGAATGGAATTAGATGACGCATTTGATGGCGAAGAAGAGGACGTCAATCCCTTGGGGATTCTAAACCAGGGACAGAATTGGGAAGTACGACCTGGAAATCAGTCCACTTTTCAAGATATCGAGATGCAAATCAGCATTCCTGACTTTGAAGTCTATGATCATAATCCAGTTTGTGATGATGATCCAATCTATGATGATAATCCAATTTATGATGATTATCCGATTGTTGATAATTATCCCATTTATGATGATTATCCATCTTATGATGAAGATTCAGTTTATGATGATAATCCAGTCTATAATAAATCTGATGGAGAATCAGATTATAAAGATCTAATAGAGGAAGATTTATCATTTGAGCTTTTGTCTTAAGAAATTGAAATCAGAGAAGATAAACAAGATTCGAGGACGAATCTTTTCCTAACAGGGGAGAATGATGCACTTATAGTTGGCCCATTGTACATGGCCCAACCATTAATTCAAGAAAGTCGTAGTCAACCAGAATCGTGGCCTAATAAGTATGGCCCAATTTTTGAAAGAGGCAATGATTTGAAATATAACAAATTACAATCGAATCCAAGTCCCATTAAAGCAGCAGATGTGATTGTGATTTGTTTGGGATGAAAATGAAAGCAAAATATTTGGCGTGATTTGAGATTAAAGACTTGGGATATATTTTGAATTATTTATTTGTAATTTTTTATTTATTTTTAGATGTTAATTACTGTTAAATTTATTTTAGGAATTTTTATTATTTTTAGAATTTTAGATTTATAATTTTGAATCAATTTGTAAATAGTCTATAAAAAGGGTGCTTATGACCCTTATTCTAGGAGTTGAATATTTTGTTAATTTGATAATTATAGTTGATAACCGGAGGGTTACTCTTTTGCGAAAATCCTAACTTTCTGTTTAGCCACTTTTCTATATGTTTGTGGCATCATTATCCTCTTGAACTTGGGCTATTTTTAAATTATCACCTTATATTTTCAATTTTTTCAATTAATCTCTTGTACTTTATAATGGTAACCAATATTATTAAAATCGTCCCTACCAAGTTGGTCAGACCGATTGAACTAGGAACCGAAACACTAAACGGTCCGATTTAGTCAATTAATAAGTCATGTGTACTATTCACCCAAGAACTGGTGAATCGGGTTCAACGCGGACACAAGAAATTTTGAGGAAAAATATATTAGGAAGTTAGAACAAGGGCATTGCACCAGAGGCAACATGAGTTTGTTATTGAGTTCAGTTGTTGAGTTCAAGCTCTCTGGTTTCCCTTCCATCTAAAGGTGGAGCCACTTGGGCACCAGCTAATTTTCAAAAGTGCTTAAAAATTATGGTATAGCCTTGGTATTGGTTAGATTTTTAAAAATAATACAACATTGATACTATCTGGATTTTACTATATGGGTCTTTTGGCACTTGTTGGATCTTTTCCCCAGCTCCGCCCCCCTTGCAACTCCACTCTTCTCTTACTCTAACTGCATGTCTATTGTTGAGTTCCAATCATGGTTGGTGTTTGGTGATTATGTTTGATTTTTCATCCCCCAAGGAAAAAATTCTGGTTGGCTACTGGTTCAACCGGTGCTAACCCGGTATAGATTTTTTTGGTTGAACCGATTTTTGAAAATTGGGACAAAATATTCCACCACAATTGCACTTGAGTTTCAAACTTGGCATATAAGGTGTAACACCCCGTTCTAGAATCGGTTTGTTAACATCGACTTATGATATTAAGCGTAGTTACAATCACATTGGTTCAATTAAAGTTGGGTTAAATTTTTGTTTTAAAACCAAGCCGAATTTAAATTACCCAATTGCGTGACCATAACCATATTATATTGCGGAATAAAATAATATAAGCTTAATACCCTACACTTATTTCACTTATTATGGTCTCCATTTATCTAATATATTATAGGATTTTTCATTAGTTACGCGTGGGTTCAAACCGCGCTCAAATCGGAGCACCGTAGCCCAAGTTATAAGATTTCTAAGAAATTGAATGCTGATTCCCCCGCCCCCCCCCCCCCCCCCACGCTCATAGCGTGAATCTCACGCTCATAGCGTGAATCTCACGCTCATAGCATGAGCAGTCAGAGAGGTTGACTCTCATAGCGTGAGCAATCATAGAGGTTGACGCTCATAGCGTGAGCAGTCTGGAGCAGGCACAAAAAATAGGGCAATTTGACCTACCTGTGGTGTTTTAACCATAAATTGAGGTGTACACATTCAAATTACACAATCTTGGTCTCATTGGAAAGTTAAGAAAATTATCTACAACTTCCATCAAGACACAAGGGTCCAAATATATCATATAGGATATGAAATCTGGACAACAAGATAGGATATCTTTGTTTTTAATTGGTTTTCCAACCTAAAGGTCTTCTTTCACCTAATTTACATCATATAATCCTTTCAATATATGAATTCTAGTCTCTCTAGGTACTCATACACTAAGAGAAGCATGCATACCATTTCATCATATATACATATATCCAATAATTACAACATTACATCATTGTCATAAATCTTAATTACAATTCAGGGGACTTAGCTACAAAACACTATGATCAACTCCTTGGCTCCCATCAACAAAAGAGATACCAAAGAGGATGAGCATAGGCTAAGTCCATCCAATTAAAACATAACATGCATATGACAAAAGACTTTCATTTAACAATCCTATACATAGGAACTACAAAATGACATGCTTAATCTCAATGATGCAACTTTTCATGTATCAACTACTTCAAATATGGCCACTTGCCATCAGAGGCTCCTGCAGTATCCTTGCCTGAAAGAGGGTCCCCAACAACATGGGGTGAGATATATGAATATATCCAGTAAACCAGGGGCCCTTGGAGCATCTCTCCACCCCATAGTTCAATAACAGTGTAATAGCAATGACAATAATAATGCAGTCAATACATATCCATGCAAGTGTACACAACATCTCCAGGAGAAACCCCTCGAGCTGTCCTAAGGATACTCAGATGCAAATAGTCCTATTGGCCAGCTAAACTACCAAGTATAATTTACGCATCTTCATGCAACATACCAACATAGGGAAACACCATCCCATGTCACATCAAAGCATGCAAATACGTATAAAAAAGCATTACACTATTTCATTGCATTTATATACATCAACACAACCATTACCCGTTCAGGGCTTGGTGGAACAATAAAGGGAATTATATCCAAGGTCCGAAGGCTTACCTCAAAGCTTCCAACTCAACCTTTGTTCTTCACCAAACTTCACAACACAAACATCAATTTCAAGTAGCTAACCGAGCTCCATAGCTTGCTCCAATGGTTGGTTACTCACGGTTGGTCCAAATGCCTCTATCCTAAGCATCACATAGACAATATCAACAATCAACCAAACCAAACCATTGATTACAAAAACAAGTCAAACCATAGTCAAGTGTATAATCTTGTAATTTTCAAAACAAAATCATACGACTATCTAAACTCATTTTCACCGATTAAACCTCATTCCTAGCATTTTTATCAACATATACTAGGCCTCAATCTTCCTAGAACATAGCCAATTTACTCAATTTTTCATAAACCCCAAAACACAATTCATCCAAAACCTAAATCAAGGATTCTTCATGAAAATATAGTTCAAAGGATGAAATCTTACCACCAATGGTTGCACAATCAAGGGGTGATGGTTCCTCAAGCTTCCATGGAGGTAGAAGCTCCCAAATCTCACAACTTCTCCAATGGGTCGAATTTTTGGGAGGAATAATCTCAAACCACACAGCTCCCCACTAAGACCCAAGCTAGGATTATGAAAGAGGGGAAGATTTGGAGTAGTTTAGGCTTTGGAATCACTCAAAACCATCAAGGTTTTCCTCACCTAGGGTTTTCCCCTTTCTCCTCCATCTTCTTCTTCTCTCTCTCTTCCTTCTTCTCTTTTTTCTTCTTCTTCTTTCTGCGCGCGGGTTTGGGGAAGGGAAATGGGTTCCTTTAGTTGCTAGCCACTTAACATAGGTTAAGTGGGTATTGGTTCATCTATCTATTCAACTCCATTAATTACCAAACTTTACCCAAAAGTCTGAAATATTTTTCTAGGAATATTTCTACTTCCATTTTTATATTTTGGGTACTTTTGTCTACACCCATTTATACCCCTTACTTTTCACTGAGTACACTTTTTACCTCAAAAGTGACCCCAATTAATTATGTTAGGGAATTTACTTATTTTTACTCACTATTACATGCTTAATTATTTAATCACATGTAATTTACTAATTAATTATGTTGGGCTATTATATAAGGGAAGGGAACTAAAATGTAAACTACTAAGCGAAACTACATTTGGTTATCATATTACTTTTATTTATTTATTTATTATATAATTTTATATAAATTCAATTTGAGCATTTCAACCAGAGACTAATTAGTTGAATCAGTGACCCATTGATCTGATACCTCGATTGAGTCGATGATCGACCTGAGTTTAATAATATTGATGGCAACAAATTAACATATATGTTAAATTTTGACTAGCAATGTTAACTGATGCACCCGCTGACTGATTTGGATTGGGCTTTTCCATAGTTTAAGGCTTTTCAATAATTGTTAATTATTTTCCTTTTTGTTATTTTAGATTATGTTTGAGTGTCGTTGGTTGTGCGTTATCTCCTTTGATTGCGCATGATTATAGTTATTTACCTTTTTGTTATGTTATTTTCCCTATTTAAGGCTTGAAGAACCCTATTGTTAGTAGTTGTTTTTGGCTAAATAAAATTAAGAAAAGAGAAAAGTGTTTTCTCGCAATTGTTGTTTCATTTTTCTTTCTGTTTAGCCAATTGGTTACTGCTTTGACATCATTTGGTATCAGAGCACTATGTTTCCTTCAACCAATGGCTGAACAGAATCATGAAGGTCGACAGCGGCGAAGTCACGAGGGCAGGGAACGCGGATTTGTTCCTGAAGAATATAGATAACTGCGTCAGATTGACCTACGAGATGTAGAAAATGAAGAGCTCGAAAGGCGGATCCAGGATTTGAAGAAACAACTTGAGCAAGCGTTGGACAAGAAAATCCAAGTTTTGAAGTGACTATGTGTGCGGACACAAAGAAAGAGAATTCAAGATTTGGAGCGACGAGTCGTGCGAGTATACATGAAAATTCAAATTTTGAAGCACACTCTTGTGGAGGTGCAGAGCATGGAAACTCAATATTTGGAGCGGCGGCTTGCACGGACAAAGTTGGGCATTCAATCCGAAGAAGGAATGGAATTAGATTACGCATATGATGACAAAGAAGAAGACGTCAATCCCTTAGGGATTCTAAACTAGGGAAAGAATTGGGAAGTACGACCTGGAAATCAGTCCACTTTTCAAGATATTAAGGTGCAAATCAGCATTCCCGATTTTGAAGTCTATGATCATAATCTGGTTTGTGATTATGATCCGATGTACGATGATAATCCAATTTATGATGACTATCTGATTGTTGATAATTATCTCATTTATGATGATTAAACATCTTATGATGAAAATTCAGTTTATGATGATATCCAGTCTATAATAAATCTGATGGAGAATCAGATTATGAAGATCTCATAGAGAAAGATTCATCATTTGAGTTTTTGTCTAAAGAAATTGAGATTAGTGAAGATAAACAAGATTCGAGGACGAATCTTTTCCTAGCAGGGGAGAATGATGCACTTATAGTTGGCTCATTGTACATGGCCCAACCATTGATTTAAGAAACTCGTAGTCAACTATGATTGTGGCCTAATAAGTATGGCTCAATTGCTGAAAAAGGCAATGATTTGAAATATAACAAATTACAATCGAATCCAAGTCCCAGTAAAGCAGCAAATATGATTGTGATTTGTTTGGGAAGAAAAGGAAAGCAACATATTTGGCGTGATTTGAGATTAAAGATTTAGGAGTTATTTTGAATTATTTTATTTGTAATTTTTTATTTATTTTTAGATGTTAATTACTGTTATATTTATTTTAGGAAGTTTTAATATTTTTAGAATTTTAGATTTAGAATTTTGAATAATTCGTAATTAGTCTATAAAATGGTGCTTATGACCCTTATTCCAGGAATTGAATTTTGATATTTGAAAATTAGAAATTGAGAACTGGAGGGTTACTCATTCATGAAATCCTTACTTTCTGTTTAGGCACTTTTCTATGCGTTTTTGGCATCATTGTATTTTCTCACAATCCTTATGTTCGTTCTTATTTCTGTTTAGCCAATTGGTTACTGCTTCGGCATTATTTGGTAATCAGAGCTCTGGTTGTCACATAAATGGCTGAACAGAACAATGGCGGTCGAGGTCGAGGTCGTGGACGACGAGGTCGAGGCGACAGCGGCAGTTGAGGGCAAGGTAACACCCTTAACGGCGACGACGAACAACCACACATCGACGTGCGACACACCATAGTTGTAGCAATGGCTGGTACAATGGCAGAACATGGTAGGCAAATTCAGGAGCTCTAACAACTGTTTGCCTAAAAGCAGTTGGACGAGTTAGATGAAGGAAGGCAATCTGAAAGATCATCTCATGAGGAGGAAAGGAGCGAAAACCCATTCTGGAACTGGAACCAGCAGCGACGAGGACGAAGTCAACCTCGAAATCAATCCTTTTTTGCTAATGTTGGGGTAAAGATTGAGATCCCGAGATTCGAGGGTAGCACTCATACAGATGAGTTTATCGACGGGTCACACACCGTCGAAAAGGTCTTTGACATAAGAGACTTGACAAAAGACCAGAAGGTCCTGATCTATGATGAATATGATGAAGAGCAAGATGATGAGAATCCTATTATGGATGCTCCAGTTTATGACGAGTTCCCTATCTATGATAAGTATGATCGGGAAGAAGACGATGAGAATCCAGAGGTGTAAGAAATCTCTTATAATGATTTAGGTGGAAAGTCGGTTATTAGAAATTCTAATATCTGTGAAAAAGATGAAATTCTACCCAAAGATATCATGCAGAATGATCCTTCATTCAATAAGTCTTTAGTTTTCCAGCACTCTTATGAATTTGGGGACAACGAGCATGACAACCTTATGCTCAATGGAGACAAAGATTTGGCTTTTGGTAAAAGTTTAATTGGAGATCGTCAAGGGCAATGGAACTTACTGGTACATCAGAAAAAAATTTCCAATGATGGATCACAGATGCGATCATTGAACCAAACTGTGGGCAATAGTCATTTTGGAATAGTTTATGGGTTTTGTCCACTTACTCTCATAGAAAAACTAGAAATATTTGTAGTTCCCAAGTAGTTTAATACGAATGCAGACGAGCGTATCAAGAAAGAATTGCATTCACAAGTCCTAATTTTCATTATGGAATTTTGTAATATTGTACCAGAAGAGTTGCCACCTGGTTTACCACCTGAAGAAGTTGATATCAATGAAGTCGAAGCAGATTCGAGGGAGAATGTTTTCCTAGCAGGGGAGAATGATGCACCCGCTGACTGATTTGGGTTGGGCTTTTCCATAGTTTAGGGCTTTTCAATAATTGTTAATTATTTCCTTTTTTTTGTTATTTTAGATTATGTTTGAGTGTGCGTTGATTCTGTGTTATCTCCTTTGATTGCGCATGATTATAGTTATTTACTTTTTTGTTATTTTATTTTGCCTATTTAAGACTTGAAGAACCCTATTGTTAGGAGGTTGTTTTTGGTTCAATCGATTCTCTCTCATTTGGCTTGGTAGTCCAATTGTTTTACGCAAGAGGTATTTCTTTCTTTTTTGTTCTTGTTTTCTTTCTTCTTGCCAAATTTGGAATGACCTTTATGAGGTGAATAGGATAGCCCAGATGATTATAGAGTTTAATTGAATAGATAAGATTTCAAACTAGACCCTGTGCATCATATCTTTTATTTATATGCACACAGTATGCCAGTTGTTAATCATAAGCATGATATATACCCCAAATACAAAACATGCTTTATAATTTGTCTCCCTCATCCTTTTTTTTCTTGATAGTGTTACAAAAAAATATATCTTTTGTATATCTGTAAATATTTATTTCCTTACCTCATTAGGATTTGTATTAGGTCTGGGCTAAGCTCATTAGTATGTCTATATATTGTACATCTTGCATCAGTTTAATACACACAGTTTTACTTCAATGTTCCTCTCTTCTCTTGTTATTTAACATGGTATCAGAGCTCGGTGTACCGGGTACAATCTTCACCGCCTCCCACTTTCTTTCTAGTGGAATTTCTTTCTTTGCACAGGTAGGTGGGTCTGTGCATCGACCACCCTTCAATCCCAGTGGGCTCTCGTGGCAAGGGGTGTGTTGAGATATATAAAACCATTAATATAATCTCACCCAATAGCTTAAGCTTTTGAGTTGAATAGGTTCTCTACATGGCATCAAGAGCCTAAGGAACCTTGAAATATATTTTTTCGGTGAACCCACTGTTCATCGTCCTTTAAATTTTTTCCCGGAACTATCTCGTTGTCAGTTTTCAGACTTTTTTTCGCATTCAAGCCTCTGCTCCATCAACCACCACCCTCCGATGGATTTTTTTGGCGAACCACATACCGGCGTGCTCGTCTCGGCAGCGCGGCCACAATGGCACCGGTTGCACCTCCAGAAAACGTCACACGCGCGTGAAATCTACGCCACTCTCTTGAAACAGGCAGCGTGTGGCGGCGCATGGAGCCTTCTCTCCGGTCGTGGCTGGTTGCATTCTTTCTCGTCTTGCTGCGACGGTTCTATATCTGGTCCTGTTTTGGTGTTTGGACCTAATTTTGTGTTGACGCACAGATCCCTCTTCTACCGATTAGTTGTGTGATCTATCTTTCTGATTATTTTCCTAATCTTGATTATGGATTCCCCTGTCTCTTCTGTTTCTGGGTCTCCGACTAGCCAAAAGTCGGAGTCTACTATTTTTTCAAATTATATCCTTGCTCCACTGAGTGGATAAATTGGATGGGTCCAACTATGATACTTGGTCGTCAGATTTGTGACTTTGGTTGGATGGGCAGAATTATACATCCTATCTCACTACTAAGGCTGAGTCTGTGGTGGCTAATGAGCGCACACGATGGAAGATGATTGATGCTCAGTTGTGTAGTCTCATTAAAGCTATTCTTCATCCATCAATTAAGCAGATTTTTTGACCTGCCAATACCTGTGAAGCTATTTGGAGTTAGGCAAAAGCATTGTACACCAATGATATACAACGACTCTATTGTGTGTGTCAGTAATTGATGACTACCTTTGCTCATCGGGACTTCAATTGTCCTATGACTGAATATTTGGGGAAAGCTCAGAGTTTGTTTCACGACCTTAACGAACTTCTGCCCCTCACTAGTGATGTTACTAAGGAACAGGAACAACTTAATACACTTTTTCTGTTGTTCATTTTATATGGTTTACCTGACCATTTGTTTGCCAATCGGGATAAACTTTTGGGATCTGCTACAGTTCCTACACTGGATTCTGTGATGTCTACCTTGCTTAGGATTCCATCTAAGCACTCTACGTCACCAGCACCTCTTATCACGCATATACCTCCAGTGGATACTATTGACTCTTCTGCTCTTGCTGCTCAAGGTTATGGTCGTGGACGTAAATTCTCTAAGGGAAAGCAATTATGCACTCGTTGTCATCAAACCAATCGTACTGTTGACCATTGCTGGAAGCTTCATGGAAGCCACCTCAACCTCCTCGGAATACTCATGTTGCTCAGGCTTCCTCTAGTATCTCTGCTCCAGGGTTACCTTCCATGGCACAGCCTCCAGCTGCTCTTCTTAATGAGTTTATGACATGGTGGTCTGAGAAGCAAACATCAGGTCCTACTGCATCCATTGCTCTCACTGGTAATTCTTTTGCTGGAAGCGCTCAGTTACACTATCTAAGCCCTTGGACTCTTGATTCTGGGGCTTCTGATCACATTTCTGGTAATAAGTCCTTATTCACTTCCCTTTGTACCACTGGTTCTTTTCCCACTGTTACTATGGCCAATGGGTCTCTGGTCCAATCATGTGGGATTGGCACGGTTCTTCTTTTACCTCATTTATCTCTGGATTATGTTCTCTATGTTCCAGATTATCCTTTTAATTTACTTTCTGTTAGTCGTTTAACAAAATCCATTGACTGTGTTGTTTCTTTTACTAAAACCTCTGTCATCTTTCAAGATCGGGGTTCGGGGAAGGAGATTACCAAAGGATGTGAGTCTCAGGGCCTCTATCAACTGTTTCCTTCTACTTTAGCCTGCTCCACCTTGGATTCTCCTCTTACTATACATGCTCGTCTTGGCCATCCTAGTTTTGCAAAGCTTCAGAAAATGGTTCCACATTTATCGTCTCTTTCTAATTTAAATTGTGAGTCCTGTTAGTTTGGGAAACATACTTGTTGGGTGGTTTGCTGTTGGTTGAAAAAGATATATTATGATTGAGTACGTTTCTTTGTTCTAAATCAGCAAGAGAAAACAAATTTGTTCTCTTACTTCCAACTCAAGTGCGCAAGTGTACGCATCAAGTAATAATGGGTGTATTAATGCCTAGATTATCGTTCCCACTAGGATAGAACTCTAAATAATGTCTTAAACTATTTTATAAAGAATGAAAATGAAAAGAAAAGTTAGGGATTGACCTGTTTGGTCAAAAGTTCCCTACTGTCTTGACAACGTTCCTCAAGAGCAGTAGGTTCAGTCTAAAGACAAACAGCTCCTCGCGTCATTATATATGTGATCCTTTTTTATTAGAGAAGGTACGAAAATAATCATTGGAGATTGATAGATACAAGATTGAATAAAGAAAAAAATAACATAAGTAATAACTATAATTAAGAGATAACAATGTGGATGGTTTAAAAACAGTTTTAGCACAAGGAACGGATTCGCTGCTCCATTCTTAAATAGTTATTTTCTCTGCTCAAGACTTAGCACTTTTTGGCTTTGTCCCAGTTTCTTTACTGCCAACTCTGATTCCTCAGCTCATGGACTAGATGGCTCTCAAGTTTCCATATTCCTATGGCTCCCTTGACTCCAACGGGTACTTGGTACAGAACCTTTAAGTGGACGTTGCCAAAACACTACCATCCTCCACTGGCTAAGCTATCTGAAATCCCTTCCTAAAGGAATTTCCTTTCTCAGTATGTGTTTGATTTCCATTGATACACAATGAATATAGCTCACTTAGCCAGAGAAATACAAAAAGCTTCAGTACAAGAGTTTTGAAAATAATTCTTTAAGAACTTTGCAGCTTATCTGTTCCAAGGATAGTTTAGCCCATGGCTGTTACTGTAAACATAATTATTCCAAACTGAAGTCCCATAGACCCGAGATTTAGTTCAGAGATAACGAGTGGAAAGGAAAGAAATGACACTTATATTAAAATGAAACAAGTACGGTTACAACAAAGTATAAAATGGATAAGATTGTTGTTGCTCGTGAGGAGTCTCAAGTGAATGTTACAGAATAGAGAAGAAGTTTTGTCACTTAACTACAACTACAACTATATAAAAATAAACTACAAACTAAACTAAGTGATCTCTTGGATCCTAGGTGATCTCTTCTTATGGAATCAGATGATGTCTTCGTGTTTGGGACGTCCTATTTATAGGCAGAAGAGTGAGTGGCAAGCTTGTAAATTCCTTGGAGTTATTTTATTGACTGCGTGAATGAGGTGGTGGCAACAGTGTTTGGAGGCTTGCAACTTGCTTGGATGGGACTCTTATTGTTGAGATTTGTCATTTCTTGCAGTCCCCATGTCTTGCTTTCCTCTTCGGCCAGTGAGAACTCTTTATTCCCTGTTGTACATATTTCTTCGTGCTTAATTGATGAACCCCTTCTGCTTTATGGAAACTTTGTTTCAACGTTTCCTGCAAAGTGATCAGAAACATTCAATGAAGGGAGCAGGTGCAATAAATGCTCTCAATCTTTTCCGCTTTTAATATGATTTCCAAAGGATTACGTCATCATCCATTCCCCCACTATGTTTTTATCATAAAGATGTAAAACAAGTGTTTTAATGCTAAAGTTGCTCGTCAGATGAGAGAACGAATGGTATTTTTCCATCAAAATGGGCTTAGATGGGAACGAATTTACGTCCCATCAATACTGGTAGTACGTTCCCAAGTCATCTTAGTCGTCAAGCTATCTCTCCTTTTTCTGTGGTCCACTCTGATATTTGGGGACCAAGTCGTTATTCTTCTACTTTAGAATTTAAGTATTTAGTTACTTTTATTGATGATTATTCCATATGTACTTGGTTATTTTTAATGAAAAATCGGTCTGAGTTATTCTCTATTTTTCAGTTATTCTACAATGAAATATAAACTCAATTTGGTATTCTTATTCGTACTTTTCGTAGTGAAAATGCATATGAGTATTTATCTCATCAATTTCAACAATTCTTTTCATCTCATGGCATTCTTCATCAAACATCTTTCCCTCATACACCCCATCAAAATGGTGTAGCCGAGCGCAAGAGCCGTCATCTTGTTGAAACCACTTGTGCTTTGTTAATTGATGGCAATGTTCCATACACATTCTGTGGTGATGCTATACTTATTGCATGCTATCTCATTAATCGCATGCCATCATATGTTCTTAATCATCAGGTACCTCACTCTATTTTATTTCCCCATCAAGTTTTATATCCTTTGACCCCATATGTGTTTGGTTCTACATTTTTTGTTCATCATCTTGGTCCAGGTTTGGATAAATTAGCTCCCAAGTCTCATAAATGAGTTTTTCTGGGTTATCCTTGATCTCCAACTTTACGTCGATACTTTATCTCGTCAGATGTTTCCTTTTCTGAATCAGTTCCCTTTTTTGGATATTCTACCACTCCTGTGGACACTGATTCTGTATAGTCATCTCTCCCAGTCGACTCTTTTGAATACCTTCCGCCTTTACCAGTCCATGTTTATGACTCTCCTTCTATCACCTCTTCTCCTGATGAGACCCAACATAGTTCGTCAGATGTTTCTGTGGGCTCACATTCGACTGCATCTCCTCCCTCAGCTTCGGTCCCACCTTCGGATAGTGACCTTCCCATTGCTCTTCGTAAGGTTACTCGTGTTACTCGCCCTCCTGCCAGGTGTATAGTTAATATTAGTTTACATCATCTTTCTCCATCATATTATGCATGTCTTTCCTCTTTGTCTTCTATGTCTATTCCTAAGACTACAGGTAATGCACTTTCACATTCAGGATGAAGAGAAGCTATGATTGATGAAATGAGGGGCCTTCATCATAATGGTACATGGGATCTGGTTCCTCTTCCATTTGGAAAATTTGTGGTTGGTTGCAGATGGATTTATGCTGTTAAGGTTGGACCTGATTGTCAAGTGGATCGTCTTCAAGCTCGCTTGGTGGAGAAGGGTTTCACTCAAGTGTTTGGATTGGATTTTGTTGATACTTTTTCTTCTATGGCAAAAATGTCTATTGTTCGCCTCTTTATTGCCATGGCTGCTATTCTCCATTGGCCTCTCTACCAACTTGATATTAAAAATGTCTACTTTTTCATTGTACCTCAGTCCTTCCACTGATAATATAATTTACAATTTCATTTTACATCAGTCCTTACACTGATAATACAATTTACAAATTCTACTGACTAGGGAAACTGCACTCTATGAATTACACAAGAAATCTCCTTGATACATGCCAAATGCAAAACATAACATCATAACTAATACTCTGGTTAACTATTCAAGGGTTTTCCCCAAGAATAGCTAAATGACATGTCTCACATGTCTAGTGTGACTCCCGGGGTCAAGCCATAGGCAATCAACACAAACTGTAGTATGAAAATAACTCCTAGGGTCAAAGCCACAGGCAGTCAACATACCAAGGTCACTAACCAGGATTATCATAACATACATCATAATTGCATCATCATAATATCAAAAATCATATAATATTTATATGAATGTGAATGAATGCACATATACGATATATCAAACACTTATTCATAAACTGAGCAATATCTTTCTTCATACCAGGCCACCAGAAATTTGGTTTTATGGCCTGATACATCTTGGTAGCAATAGGATGGATAATGTACTTACCCATATGGGCCTCAGTTAACACCTCATCCACTATCTAACATTTCAGAACAATGATCCGATCTTATTATACTTAACACCGAGCTTATCAATGAATACAAAATCCTTTTCTTTCATAGACCAAACTCCTTCATCAAATAATTGAGCCTCTTTAATCCGCTCTATTAACGAGTTCATTATTCAATAGAAGTCAACAAATACGGATTATCCTCAGAACTGACAAAAATGTTGAAATCTCTAAACTTTTCAATCAAATCATACTCTGAAATCATCAAATTAGCCATACAGAATGCCTTCTTGCTTAAGGCATCGGCTACCACATTGCCTTCACCTGGGTGATATTATAATTCAAAATCCTAATATTTCAGAAATTTAACCCATCGGCTTTGCCTCATATTCAACTCTTTCTGATCAAACAGATACTTTAAACTTTTGAGGTCATTGTAGACAACAAAATCGGCACCGTATAGAAAGTGTCGCCAAATTTTCAATGCCAACACTACGGCCGCCCACTCAAGATCATGTGTTGGATAATTCTCTTCATGCAGTTTTAACTGACGAGAAACATAATCAACCATCTGACGTTGCTGCATCAGTACACAGCCTAATCCAAACTTAGAAACATCACAGCATATTTCAACTTTACCTGCAGGATCAGGCAAAAATTAATACCAGAGTGTTACTTAACTTATTTTTTTAATTCCTGAAAACTCACGTCACATACTTGGGTCCAAACAAATGGGCTCCCTTTACGGGTTAACCGTGTCAAAGGTAGTACCATCCGTGAGAATCCTTCAATAAACGCCTGTAATACCCAGCCAAACCAAGAAAACTCCTGATTTCTGTAATATTTTTAGGACGCTCCTAATCTAACACTGCTTCAATCTTACTCGGGTCCACTACCACTCCTTCAGATGAAATGACATGGCCCGGAAATTGTATCTCAGAAAGCCAGAAATCACACTTTAACGGTTTAGCATACAAGTGATGCTCTTTTAGAATCTGCAGAATAACTCTCAAGTGCTCACAATGATCTTCTTTGCACTTTGGATATATTAGTATGTCATCAATAAAGATAACCACAAGCTGATTCATATAGTCTCTAAAGATCCGATTCATATAACTTATGAAAATAGCATTTGCATTTATAAGCCCAAAAGGAATAACCAGATAGTTATAGTATCCATATCGAAACCTGAAATATGTCTTTGGAACATCATCCGGCTTTATCCGGATCTGATGATACCCGGACCGGAGATTAATTTTAGAAAATACAGTCGCACCACGCAACTAATACAACAAATCATCTATACGCGGCAAAGGATACTTATTCTTGACAGTAACCTTGTTCAACAGCCGGTAATCTATACACAATCTCATAGACTCGTCCTTCTTCTTAACAAAGATCATCGGGACTCTCCACGGAGACACACTCGGTCTAATAAAATTCTTACTGGACAAGTTTTCACTCTGCTTCTTTAATTCAAATAATTCTAGAGGTGACTTTCGGTATGGAGCTAGAGATATAGGCCTCACTCCAGTCAACTAGCCAATTGAACATTCAATTTCCCTATCCGGCGGAAAATTAAAAATTTCATCCAAAAAGACATCCATAAAATCAAAGACAATAGGGATATCAGAAATTGGCCCCTTATTGCCGCCAATCAGACCTCCCAACAAAATAAACTTTGAATCTTCTTCCTTCAAGGAATTTGCAACCCGAAGAACAAGCATATCCGGAAACTCACTCACTTCATTGTTAGAGGAATTAGAAATGGTCTTGCTGCAACAATCAATCCTTACATAGTACTTAGATAGCCAATCCATTTTCAAAATTACATTCACATAGACAAAATGCAAGACAATAAAGTCAGCAAAATACTCCTTGTCATCATATTTAAACTTCACATCCTTCCATATGAATGATTCCTCACTAACATTTCCAACAACCATAATAATACACATAGGGAATCTCATCCTTATCACAGTCAAATATAATGCTTCATTATTAATTCAAGCTCCTTCTGCCTAGTTGCAGTCTAAGTCTGTTGGAGTGCAGCCAAAATTGCTACATCAGTATCCGGTGGTGGATCATCATTATTAAATGTCCTACGAGTCCTCCATAGAGGAACCATATCTTTGCATATGTTACACTAAGAAATGAGTTAGCTACGCTCACACTCAGTGATCACACATGCAGTATACAACACTCCAAGAAAACACTCAAGAACATCCAACTTCCAACATCTCATGCTATATATCATGTAGCTCCCTAGAGAAACTGCTCTGATACCATAAATGTAACATCCTCGTCTCGAGCCGGTTCAATTAACATACATATGATACAAACAGAAACAGCGGAAGACTTAACTTACGAAAATACGAGCTAACTTTTTCTTTTATTTTTCATTAATCTTAATTTACATGATATCTCACATTGCATACTTCTAATTTAATTTGTATTTGACAAAGACAAAAATCGGGCAGAGTAACCTCTGTAAATTGGACAACTGGGGATTTGCCAATCCCACTCTCAAAGGTTCCTGATAAACATTTTATACCATATAAAATTTCAGAAATATCAAATATCTATAAAGGACTCTGTACCCATTCCTGGGCGCATGCATCACTTGGCTCTGTGCTACTATATCTAATAGCATGCAAATCCAACATGTAAGCATATAAATGAATACTACATCGAAATATAAACATGCCTGAATACATAATTGTACATGCATCAAAACTAAAATATGTACAAACCATATACAAGCCATATACAAAATAAGGGATCAGACATCATGATCCACAAAATAATGGAATACGAAATAACATAAATAATAAATAGTAGCGTCCGGCCACCCAGAACTCCATATCCTCATACTAGTACCTCTAGCCACGGGTAGTGTACTTTTCCCGTGAGGGCTCTTCAATTAACTGTGTTCCTGAAATCATATCCCCAAACGGGGTTAGAGACGAATCTCTAGTAAACTCCAGGTTTATAGAGAACTCTCCATACCCTGGGCTTACTTCCTGCATGACAGTCAGATACATAATATACAAAACATCATATAAGCAAATATCATAGCTGAACATATCTCATATAAAATATTGTAACAGCCCGTTGTACACCGGTATTGTTAACATTGATTATGATATTAAGCGCAGTTACAATCACAGTGATTAGGTTAATTAAATTACGGGCAAATTTTTCTTTTAACATATTCCTTTTCTTTTACATCAATACGTTCTCCGTAATCAATTAAAACCCCACTATAATTGTAAATGCCATTTGCGGAATCATACACTTTCTAACATCATAAATCTTCCTTTTAATTCAATTCATTTAAACTCACCATCATACTCTCTCATTTTACCAAGTTATAGTCCTTTACGTTATCTACGCATGGTTTCAAACCACGTATCATTTGGAGTTCTACCCATCAAGTTATACCCCTTTCTTTTAGTCTAGAAAAACCTGAATTTTCAAGAATTACACTGTGGTAATCGATTACCAGTGGGTGGTAATCGATTACCACCTGTCAAAAATGAGGCAGTAGCCAATTTTTCAATTCCTCTGTTCTGGTAATCGATTACCAACTTTGGGTAACCGATTACCTCACATGGTAATCGATTACCAAAGGCCAGTAATCGATTACCAGTGCAGACAGTAGCTAATTTTTCGTCCCCTGTTGCATGGTAATCGATTACCATGCTTGGGTAATCGATTACTATGCAGCAAAATGACAGATTACAACTGTTTTGAGCCCAAGAAAGGTTGTGTAATCCATCCCTAACCCCTTGGTACTCCACATAACACATAATCATGTCCTAATGTTGGCTCTAGGCCCTTCCATCATGCATTTTCCTTAAGTTTAACATCATTTACAAGTTTCTCAAATAATGGCCATTTACATGCAACTATGGACCATTTTTACAACAATACTCATCAAGACTTCAAGGCTATGAATGTGGCAATGGACAAGTCCCATGCTCACTCAAAATATACAGTTATCCAAGCCATGAATAATAAAGCATAAACAAGACTTAGCATATGACCATGAACACTAACAAAAGCATGGAAATAACATCATGCAATATGTTCATGACCTAAGTCTCAAAATACTTATGGTATGCTATGTGCACTCCATAAACTCCTCCAAAAAGCCATGCAATCCAATGCACCGCATGCCCATCCAACGTCCACTATACGGGCTTCTTGCCCGAAGCTCCTCCCGGCTCATAGTGACCTGAAATGTGGTCCCCCAAACACGGGGTGAGATATACGGATATATCTCAGTAAACCAATGGAGCTAGAGGCTCTCTCCACTCCATGGCTCACTAAAATGTATCAAAATGACATAATATGGCATGCAAGTAAAACAATATCACCATCCTCCTGGAGACACCCAAGAACATCCACTCATGGATTCATGTTCAAGGACTCCATCATATAACTCCCGAGACCGTCCTGGCGCCTCTCCCATGGTTGAGAAGACTCCATGGCAATACCCAACCGGAACTCCTCATGAGCCCTATCCGGCGGACGTCCCACGTTTGGATCATCCTGGCGCCGCTCCCAGAGTCGACTCCACGGCAATACCCGACTGGCATTCTCACAAGGATGAATCCAGCGGATGACCAAACTCCACTCGTCAACTGGCCAGTGACCACACAATTTTCACACAATACAAGCAATATGCATACAAGCACACAACACATCATGTCATAACTACATCGTCCAACCACAACCTTCCTCTAGGTGTGGTGGAGCTCACTAGGGATTAAACCCAAGTTCCAAGAGTTTAACTCAATAAGAGCAATACCGTTCCAAACGTATGCTCCAAATCAACTTTTCACAACTCCAACCGTGTGAGGCACCCTACAACAATCATTAAATCCAAATTACACCAAAACTCATTTTTCATGAAAATTCCCCAAATTCCTCTAAGTTAAAAACCTATATTTTTCACCAAAAATTAACATAGCATTTCTAGCTTACAAACATGATTCTAAGGCCTTTTCATCTAATAGCATTTTTCCATTTGGGCTCTCTATCATCACACATCTAAAATCAAAGCTTTGAACACAATTCATAGATCTAAGAAATCAACCATTAAAAGACCACAAATATACTTACAATGAGTTGTATGATCACCACCAAGGCTTCACTAAACCATTTGAAGCTCAAGACTCCAAGAAATCTCCAAAAACACTAATGGGTCGGATCTGTTCTTGCTCAAAACGCGGCCAAAGAGATGGATTCAAGGCTTCTAAGTGCTACCAATGGCTTTGGAAGGTTGTTTACGATAGATTTCAACACCAAAATCAAGCGATTCGGTGAAGAAACGAAGAAATGGCAAGAAATGGTGGAGAATGGCTCTTGGTTCCTTTCTTTTCTCACAGGAGCGCGCGAGACATGAAGAAGAAAAGAGGGAAAGAAGGAAAGAAAAGGAGGTGGGGCCAAGTGACTTCGGTCACACGGGTCCCACACGCGATCTAACTTTAACTCCGATAAAAATTCCGATCACAAATCCTTAATCTAATTATTTTTCCAGTCCATGACATATTTTTATTTCTCCAAACTATTGATAAAAATTTCACACCTATTGGTACACTCACACCTCAGTATTTTAACACTAAAAATCACTATTCATCAATTTTTCCCAAATTTGCCTATTCACTCAATTTTTCGCCCTGATTCCATTTCCAGCATTACTTTTGTCATTTGAAATCTCTAACTCAATATTTAAGCCTCATAACACACGGTTGGCAAATTACAATTTTGCCCTTTTTGCCCCTTTTGGCCATAATACTTGGATTTTCACTAATCCATCAACTTTCATTTCACAATATAACATTAAAATAAACATTTAAATACTTGAGGTGTTATATTCACCCCACCTTTTTGAAATTTTGTCCGCAAAATTAAATCATACCTGCTCACTAACTCAGGATACAGCCGGAGAATCTCGTCCTCCCGCTCCCAAGTAGCCTCCTCAGGTGTGCGGCCTTCCCACTGAATCTTCAGCATGGGAATCACTTTACTTCTCAATCGCTTTTCACTGCGATCCAAAACTGCAATAGGACCAATGGGAGTCTTCAAGTTCTCCCTGATTTCAATATTATCCGGCATCACCACATGTGATTCATCCGGAACATAACGTCGCAACTGCGACACATGAAAGACATCATGTAAATTAGACAACTGTGGGGGTAAGGCAAGCTGATAGGCCACCAATCCTACTCTTTTCATAATCTGATATGGCCCAATGAATCGTGGACTCAGCTTCCTCACACCCAACGCACGGCCAACACCTGTGACCGGCGACAAACGTACAAAACATGGTCACCTTCCTCAAATTCCAGCGGTCTATGCTTATTGTCATAGTAGCTTTTCTGCCGATTCTGTGCCTGTTTCAATTTTTCTCTGATCATTTCAATTTGCACTGTCGTTTCCTGCACAAAATCCGGACCAAATCTTTCTTTATCGCCTACCTCAGTCCAACAAGTGGGCGTACGACACCTCCTGCCATATAAAACCTCGTATGGTGCCATACCCAGACTGGAATGAAAACTGTTATTATAAGAAAACTCCACCAGTGGCAAGTACCTATCCCAGGCATTACCCTGTTCCAGTGTGCAAGCTCTCAGCATATCCTCAAGTGTCTGTATGGTCCTCTCAGTCTGACCATCAGTCTGCGGGTGATAAGCAGTGCTCAGCCGGAGCTGAGTGCCAAAAGCCTGCTGCAAAGCTCCCCAAAATCGTGAAGTAAACTTCGGGTCCCGATCACTAACAATGCTAATCGGTATCCCATGGAGTCTAACAATCTCCTTTACATACAGTGTAGCCAACTTCTCTGTGGTGTAGTCCACTCGTACTGGTAGAAAATGTGCAGACTTCGTAAGTCGGTCCACAATAACCCAAATTGAATCATAACCAGCTTGAGTTCGCGGCAATCCCACAACAAAATCCATTGAAATACTCTCCCATTTCCATTCAGGTATATCCAGCGGCTGAAGTAATCCAGCAGGTTTCTGATGCTCTATTTTCACTTTTTGACACACCAAGCACTTAGATACGTACTCGGCAACATCCCTTTTCATACCAGGCCACCAGAACTTAACTTTCAAATCTTGGTACATCTTTGTGGCACCTGGGTGGATAGAATATTGACCCTTATGGGCCTCAGTCATAACTTCCTCTGCAAGTTCCTTGGGCACAACAATCCTGCCCTGATATAATAATAAAGTCCCTGTTCATTAACAGATATGCCACTCTGGCCTTTCAAATACTTTATACTTTCATTGCGAATCTGAGTCTCTTTAATCTTCTCGTGCAGCTCGTTCTCAATCCGAGTCAACTCCATATCACACATCCTTCCTGCAAAGAAATCCGTTATTTTCATGTCACGGAATTGCTCAATCACTTCATTGTCCCACATCATCATATGAGATAAGTTAACAGACTTCCTACTCAATGCATCTGCCACAACATTGGCCTTTCCCGGGTGGTATTTCAGCTCAAAGTCATAATCTTTCAAAAATTCAACCCATCTACGCTGCCTCATATTCAGCTCCTTCTGATCAAATAAATATTTCAAGCTTTTATGGTCGCTGAACACAGCAAACTTCATCCCATACAGAAAATGCCTCCAAATTTTCAAGGCAAACACAATAGCAGCCAATTCTAAGTCATGCGTCGGATAATTTTCTTCATGTGGCCTCAACTGCCTAGACGCATATGCAATCACTTTTCCTTCCTGCATCAGCACGCTCCCTAAACCTTTCTTAGAAGCATCACAATATAATACAAACTCACCCTCCGGATCAGGTAAAGTCAACACCGGAGCAGTAGTCAATTTCTCTTTCAGTAGCAGAAAACAGTCCTCACATTCCTGGGTCCACACAAAAGGAGTATCCTTTCGTGTCAATCGAGTCAACGGTAGAACCATTGCAGAAAATCCCTGTATAAATCGGCGATAATAGCCAGCAAGCCCCAGAAAACTTCTAATTTCAGTCACAGTCTTAGGTCGTTCCCAGTCACTCACCGCTTCAATCTTGCTTGGATCCACTGCAACACCACTTGCAGAAATAACATGACCCAAAAATTGCACCTCAGACAACCAGAATTCACACTTAGACGGTTTAGCATATAGTTTCTTGTCTTTCAACACCTGCAACACAGTCCTCAAATGGTCCATGTGCTCGTCTTTACTCTTAGAATAGATCAAAATGTCATCAATGAACACAATTACAAACTGGTCCAAATACGGTTTAAAAATGCGGTTCATATAGTCCATGAACACCGCCGGGGCATTAGTAAGCCCAAAAGGAATCACTTGATACTCAAAATGTCCATATCTGGATCGGAAAGCTGTTTTAGGTACATCCTCCGGTTTAATCCGAATCTGGTGATATCCGGACCGGAGATCAATCTTTGAAAATACACAGGCACCCCTCAACTGATCTAATAAATCATCAATACGCGGTAATGGGTACCGGTTCTTAATAGTCACTTTATTCAGCTGTCGGTAGTCAGTGCACAATCTCATGCTACCATCCTTTTTCTTTACAAATATCACCGGTGCTCCCCACGGAGACACACTCGGCCTAATAAAATTCTTCGCAGACAGTTCTTCAATATGTTTCTTCAATTCAGCCAACTCAAGTGGCGACATCCGATATGGAGCCAAGGAGATCGGCCCCACACCAGGCAATAAATCAATCGAGAATTCAATCTCTCTCTCAGGTGGGAATTCCGGTATCTCATCCGGAAATACATCCTCAAACTCATTAACAACTGGAATAGCAGAAATCTCTTCCTTTTTATCACCCACCAATCCGCCCAACAAGACATAACCCAAATCTCCAGCCTTCAAGGCTTTCACAGTTTGACTTACAGACAAATACAGAGACGGACAAACAGACGGCCTCTCGTGAGATAGCAACAACCTCTTCCCGCAGCAATCAATCATTGCGCAGTTCCGAGACAACCAATCCATCCCCAAAATCAAATTGACAGAGGCCAGGGGTAAGATAATTAAATCAATGGTGTAACCCCTGCCTAAATAAGTGAACTTTACATCTTCACAAATCCAAGACGACTCACTAACCTCGCCTGTAGCAGTAGTAATACGCATCGGAGGAACCATCCGTGTTACCTTTAAGTCCAACGCCTTAGCCACATAGTCCGCCACAAATGAATGTGTTGCTCCCGAATCAAACAACACAGATAAATCAACATTAGAGAGAAAAATTATACCTTTAACCAAATTCGGAGCCTTTTCAGTACGTTGCGCATTAGTAGTATAAACTCGTCCCACAGTAGGAACAACAGCAATAGGAGCAGCAGTAGTAGTAGTAGCTGGCGGCAAGGCCTGCAGATTCGCAGCCTGCCCCGAAGAAGATGTACAATTTCTAGCAAAGTGGCCACTCTGACCACATCTAAAACAATTCGACGTACCAGCACCACATACACCTCTGTGGTATTTCCCACACTTCCCACATTGTGGGGTAAAATATCTGTTCGAAGCACCACCACCACCAGTATTTCCACCCCTCTTGAACTGACCAGGAGGCTGCCTCACATGCAACCCCCTACCTCTATTATTATTATTGAAACCTCCTCTGTTAGTATTACCAGAAGGACCAGGTGTCCTCTTAACATCTTGCTCTTTTGCCGAATCAGATTTCGGATACCTCCCATAAACAGTCTCGACCCTTTTACATTGGGTCACCAAATCAGCAAAGTTCCTCACCGCAGTATTAGACATCCTCTTAGCAATCTTCTCACTCAGCCCTCTTTGAAATTTAGCTGACAAGAATTCCGGAGTAGGTAGAGTACCTCCATAATTAGCAAACTTCACAAGCTCATTAAATTTCGCCACATAGGCATCAACAGTCATCACTCCCTGTACCAGATTATCAAATTCACCTTGCTTTGCCTCCCGAACATCGCGGGGAAAATATTCTTCATGAAATAATCCTTCAAACATAGTCCAAGTAAGGACCTCACCCTGAATAACAAATGGGCGAGACACATTGTCCCACCACTCTTGGGCATCACCCTCCAGCATATAAACAGAATACAATAACTTCTGCGGATCTTGGCATCTCATAACCTGAAAAATCTTGTCCATGCCCCTCAACCAAGCAGTGACCTCCTTTGGGTCCCTTGACCCCAGAAATGCGGGTGGCTTATGTTTCCTAAAAGATATGAGCCTACGCTCATCGTCAGCATTATCAAGCACCTGCCCAGCAGCCCCAGTAGATTGGGCAACAGATGACGGATCAGGAACATAGCTAGGATCAGTAGTAGTATGATGACTAGCCTCACCAGTGTGGTGACTAGCCCCACTCTCCCCCTGTTGAGGAGTAACAGATGGCGTCGGTGTAGGAGTCACCGTAGCCGTATGTGGAGGTGTATTCTCCCTCCTAGGACGACCTCTATCCGCCCTCATCTCAGCCATAAAGGCCTGCATCATATCCTGATTAGCTTTCATCAGGTTCTCAGTCATATTTCTATTTGCAGCCGTTTCCGCCTGCAGAGCATTCAGTGCTGCAGTGACCGGATCCGGTGGCAAAGGACCTGCACCACGTGCCCCACGGCGACCTCGTGCCCTACTCATGATATCTGTACATGTAACACAAAGGAATGAGTTGATCAGACCCACACTGAGGAATCACATATACATTAATCATAAATAGTTCACAGATAGCTATGACACACAAGATACAACATACACAAACAATCAGAGTTCCCTAAACAAAACTGCTCTGATACCATAAAATGTAACAGCCCGTTGTACACCGGTATTGTTAACATTGATTATGATATTAAGCGCAGTTACAATCACAGTGATTAGGTTAATTAAATTACGGGCAAATTTTTCTTTTAACATATTCCTTTTCTTTTACATCAATACATTTTCCGTAATCAATTAAAACCACACTATAATTGTAAATGCCATTTGCGGAATCATACACTTTCTAACATCATAAATCTTTCTTTTTATTCAATTCATTTAAACTCACCATCTTACTCTCCCCTTTTACCAAGTTATAGTCCTTTACGTTATCTACGCGTGGTTTCAAACCACGTATCATTTGGAGTTCTACCCATCAAGTTATACCCCTTTCTTTTAGTCTAGAAAAACCTGAATTTTCAAAAATTACACTGTGGTAATCGATTACCAGTGGGTGGTAATCGATTACCACCTGTCAAAAATGAGGCAGTAGCCAATTTTTCAATTCCTCTGTTCTGGTAATCGATTACCAACTTTGGGTAATCGATTACCTCACATGGTAATCGATTACCAAAGGCCAGTAATCGATTACCAGTGCAGACAGTAGCTAATTTTTCGTCCCCTGTTGCATGGTAATCGATTACCATGCTTGGGTAATCGATTACTATGCAGCAAAATGACAGATTACAGCAGTTTTGAGCCCCAAAAAGGGTGTGTAATCCATCCCTAACCCCTTGGTACTCCACATAACACATAATCATGTCCTAATGTTGGCTCTAGGCCCTTCCATCATGCATTTTCCTTAAGTTTAACATCATTTACAAGGTTCTCAAATAATGGCCATTTACATGCAACTATGGACCATTTTTACAACAATACTCATCAAGACTTCAAGGCTATGAATGTGGCAATGGACAAGTCCCATGCTCACTCAAAATATACAGTTATCCAAGCCATGAATAATAAAGCATAAACAAGACTTAGCATATGACCATGAACACTAACAAAAGCATGGAAATAACATCATGCAATATGTTCATGACCTAAGTCTCAAAATACTTATGGTATGCTATGTGCACTCCATAAACTCCTCCAAAAAGCCATGCAATCCAATGCACCGCATGCCCATCCAACGTCCACTATACGGGCTTCTTGCCCGAAGCTCCTCCCGGCTCATAGTGACCTGAAATGTGGTCCCCCAAACACGGGGTGAGATATACGGATATATCTCAGTAAACCAATGGAGCTAGAGGCTCTCTCCACTCCATGGCTCACTAAAATGTATCAAAATGACATAATATGGCATGCAAGTAAAACAATATCACCATCCTCCTGGAGACACCCAAGAACATCCACTCATGGATTCATGTTCAAGGACTCCATCATATAACTCCCGAGACCGTCCTGGCGCCTCTCCCATGGTTGAGAAGACTCCATGGCAATACCCAACCGGAACTCCTCATGAGCCCTATCCGGCGGACGTCCCACGTTTGGATCATCCTGGCGCCGCTCCCAGAGTCGACTCCACGGCAATACCCGACTGGCATTCTCACAAGGATGAATCCAGCGGATGACCAAACTCCACTCGTCAACTGGCCAGTGACCACACAATTTTCACACAATACAAGCAATATGCATACAAGCACACAAGCACATCATGTCATAACTACATCGTCCAACCACAACCTTCCTCTAGGTGTGGTGGAGCTCACTAGGGATTAAACCCAAGTTCCAAGAGTTTACCTCAATAAGAGCAATACCGTTCCAAACGTATGCTCCAAATCAACTTTTCACAACTCCAACCGTGTGAGGCACCCTACAACAATCATTAAATCCAAATTACACCAAAACTCATTTTTCATGAAAATTCCTCAAATTCCTCTAAGTTAAAAACCTATATTTTTCACCAAAAATTAACATAGCATTTCTAGCTTACAAACATGATTCTAAGGCCTTTTCATCTAATAGCATTTTTCCATTTGGGCTCTCTATCATCACACATCTAAAATCAAAGCTTTGAACACAATTCATAGATCTAAGAAATCAACCATTAAAAGACTACCAATATACTTACAATGTGTTGTATGATCACTACCAAGGCTTCACTAAGCCATTTGAAGCTCAAAACTCCAAGAAATCTCCAAAAACACTAATGGGTCGGATCTGTTCTTGCTCAAAACGCGGCCAAAGAGATGGATTCAAGGCTTCTAGGTGCTACCAATGGCTTTGGAAGGTTGTTTACGATAGATTTCAACACCAAAATCAAGCGATTCGGTGAAGAAACGAAGAAATGGCAAGAAATGGTGGAGAATGGCTCTTGGTTCCTTTCTTTTCTCACAGGAGCGCGCGAGACATGAAGAAGAAAAGGGGGAAAGAAGGAAAGAAAAGGAGGTGGGGCCAAGTGACTTTGGTCACACGGGTCCCACACGCGATCTAACTTTAGCCCCGATAAAAATTCAGATCACAAATCCTTAATCTAATTATTTTTCCAGTCCATGACATATTTTTATTTCTCCAAAATCTTGATAAAAATTTCACACCTATTGGTACACTCACACCTCAGTATTTTAACACTAAAAATCACTATTCATCAATTTTTCCCAAATTTGCCTATTCACTCAATTTTCCGCCCTGATTCCATTTCCAGCATTACTTTTGTCATTTGAAATCTCTAACTCAATATTTAAGCCTCATAACACACGGTTGGCAAATTACCTTTTTGCCCTTTTTGCCCCTTTTGGCCATAATACTTGGATTTTCACTAATCCATCAACTTTCATTTCACAATACAACATTAAAATAAACATTTAAATACTTGAGGTGTTATAAATATCATGTAATCCAATATCATAACTAAACCAAGCATATACACAAATCTTATCAGAGACGTACGCAGTCATTCCCAAGGGATGACCCCAAGCAGAAATCAATGCACGTAACAAATATCTTTTACAAAAATCATCACAATACTCATATCAGGAAAAAACATGTTATTTCCGAGACGTACGCAATCATTCCTAAGGGATGACCCCAAGCGGAAATCAACGTACGTGACAAATATCCTTTACAAAACATTATAATAATCAAATCAGAACAAAAAAAATCATATCAGAGATGTACATAGTAATTCCCAATTAATTACCCCAAACAGAAATCAAAGTACGTGTTCCCAAGGGAGGACCCCAAGAAGAACCAGAACATATCGGAAGCGTACACCGTCAATCTCAGGGGGAACCCTAAGAAGAAATCAGTGTACATAAGATCAATGGCCAAAGATCATCACATCACAGAGGTGTACGCAATCAATCCCACGGGAGGACCCTAAGCAGACATCAGTGCACATGTTCCCAAGGGAGGACCCCAAGCGGAACTCAATATATAACAAATATATACATAGTCAGTCCCAAGGGAGGACCCCAAGCGGACATCAGTCTGTAAGCAAATCAATGTCAGAGATCATTACAGAAATCATATCGAAACATATCAAAGTAAACACATCAAAACATATCCAAGTAAACACATCAAAACATATCAAATTAAACAAATCAAAACATATCATATCACACCATCATATAGCTCTATATGAATGAATCTATATCATATATCTCATATATCATACAACCTGACCACAGTTCGTACACTATGGCAGAACACAAAGTAGGAGCGAACCCCATAAACATAGAGCTTACCTCTTGGAGCTTTACAATTTGCTTACTTGAAGAACAAGCTACTTATCTTACTCCACGAGAATCCAAACGTTCACAGTCCCTAGGCACACCTAGAGAAGGAATTCAACACAAAACTCAATAAAATGATATAATGTCATGTAAATATACAAGACACACACTTTATTGTTTATTTTCTTTTTACTTAATCATATTAAGTCATGAGTGGGTGGTTCTTTGTTCAACAAATCCCTACAAAATTCCATATATTCACTTAGTCTTAGGATAGTCCCAAAAGGCTTTTAGAACATTCATTACTCCTCTTAGCACCTAAAAGCCTATTTTTCCAATGTAAGGCAGAATGCCCATTACAAAGGAGCTATAAGAGTTCGCTTTGTCTAGTGCCTAAACCCAAGCTTAGTCACCTATATAAATTATTTTACACATATAAGCGTTCTCACTTAGCGAAACAATATCTCTGAACAAATACCACCTTTGAAAATGGCCAAAACTCATTTTAAGACCATACAAAGGAGCTACCTTATTTTCTTTTTTTATTTCACCAAAGTGAAGGTCCATGCACCTTAGAATATTATTCCACGCGTAAAAGTATGCTTGCTTTGTAAAACAGTAACTCATAGCACATACTTCCTTTTTAAATGGCTAAGAGGCACATAAAGGAAATCATGCCAATTTCATGATTCCAATGCTTTAGTCCATCAAATTCAAGCTTATCACACACCTCTAATCCAAGATTCATTAATTCATATATACGGTATTGTTCATGTCTACAGTACTATTCATGTATACGTCACTATTCACGTATATGACACTATTGAAAAATACGGTATCTTTAATTTTCCAAATACATTTTCACCATTAAAATTCTCATCTAAACACTTTTCTCAACATGAGCTAAACCTGAATCAAGCTCTAACATGCTCAAACAAACCAAATTTTCAAACTAAAAACCTAAATTCAATCTTTATAAAAACATGAAAAGGAAGGGAATCTCTTACCAAAATGAACTCTAGAACAAAGGAGAGATGAGTTTCTAAGCTCCCATGGCCTCAAGCTCCATCAAAATCCATTTTTTCCATGAAATTCGAAATCTTTGGGGAATAAGATCTTTCTTTACAGTGAAAGCCACTCAGAAATACTGATACCAATGGATTCCTCTCGAAATTTCTCACAAATTTGGCTTTGGAACGGAGTGCTTTGGGGGTCTTTAGCTCAAGTTATGAATTTTGGAAGATTTTCCATGAAAATCTCCATTTTCTCTCCTTTTCGTTTATGTATGTCTCGGCCGAAAAATGAAGAAGAATAGTGACTCTTAGTCACTTATATAAGTTCATTATCCCAGCGGGTATAAGCTCATCTATCTACACACCTCCTATCATTACCAAACTTTACCCAATAGATTAGAATATTTTTCTAGTCACGTTTCTATTTTTACTTTCACTTTTTGAGTAACTTTATTTACCCACATTTTTACCAATTAATTGTCATTTTAACTCATTTTTCACCAAAGGTGACTTTATTTCTTTTATTTCTAATTATTCTTCAATATTAAATCCACAATTACAGTGTGAGGGTCATTATATTCACCCCACCTTTTAAGAATTTTGTCCCCAAAATCGTACATATAACATTTCCAATACCTGACGTCAAACTAAGAATAATGCTGGAGAATATCATTCTCCCGCTCCTAAGTAACATGCTCAGGAGTCAAACCTTCCCATTGTATCTTGATAATGGGAATAAACATGTTCCCCAATACTTTCTCCTCGCGAGCCAGAACTTTCAGTGGTCCACAACAAACTTTAAATCTTTTTTTTTACCTCGATTTCGTCCTGCTGGACAATGTGGGACACATTAGATACATATCTACGAAACTGACTAACGTGAAAAACACTATGCAAATTTGACAAATATGGAGATAAGGCAAGCTAATATACCACAGGTCCGACCCTCTTTATTATCTGATAGGGCCCTATGAACTTATGACTCAACTTCCTCACCTCAAGAGCACGCCCAACACCTGTAGTCTGAGACAAACTAATAAACACATGATTCCCTTCATAAGATTCAAGGGTTTATGTTTCACAATCTCTTTTACATATAATCGAGTCAACTGCTCAGTAGAGAAACTCATCTTGACTGGAATAAAATGTGCAGACTTAATCAATCTGTCTATCACAACTCATATAAAATCAAAACCAGCCCGAGTTCTCGGCAATGCTACTACAAAATCCATAGAAATACTAACTCACTTCCATTCCGGAATATTCAAGGGCTGCAGTAATCCATAGGGCTTCTCATTCTCAAACTTATATTCGTCATTTTATTTCTCTGAGCTAATTTAAGTTCACTTTTATTCCCTAAGGAACAGTATTAATAATTCACAGTTTGGTTTCTGCATCCTTTTTTTTAATGAAATGCACTGTGAATTACTAATTGTGCACTGTTTGCACGCAAAATCATAAAACTTCTAAACTTATCATTTTTGGTTTAAACATGACTTGTTTAGCATATAATGGACTTACTTATTACATCCATCTTCTTACTGAAAATATAATGCCAATGAAATATCAATTTATCAGTATTTCTAATGATAATATAATTCATAATTTATTGTACTTCAGTCCTTGCACTGATAATACAATTTACAATTTCATTGTACCTCAGTCCTTCCACTGATAATATAATTTACAATTTCATTGTACATCATTCCTTACACTGATAATACAATTTACAAATTCTACTGACCAGGGAAACTGCACTCTATGAATTACACAAGGAATCTCCTTGATACATGCCAAATGCAAAACATAACATCATAACTAATACTCTGGTTAACTATTCAAGGGCTCTCCCCAAGAATAGCTAACTAACATGTCTCACATGTCTAGTGTGACTCCCAGGGTCAAGCCATAGGCAATCAACACAAACTGTTCACAAACTGTAGTATGAAAATAACTCCCAAGGTCAAAGCCATAGGCAGTCAACATACCAATGTCACTGGCCAGGATTCTCATAACATACATCTTCATTACATCATCATAACATCAAAAATCATATAATATTTATATGAATATGAATGAATGCACATATACAACATATCAAACACTTATTCATAAACTGAGCAATATCTTTCTTCATACCAGACCACCAGAAATTTGGTTTTATGGCCTGAGACATCTTGGTAGCAATAGGATGGATAATGTACTTACCCATATGGGCCTCAGTTAACACCTCATCCACTATCTAACATTTCAGAAAAATGATCCGATCTTATTATACTTAACACCAGCTTATCAATGAATACAAAATCCTTTTCATTCATAGACCAAACTCCTTCATCAAATAATTGAGCCTCTTTAATCCGCTCTATTAACGAGTTCGGTATTCAGTAGAATTCAACAAATATGGATTATCCTCTGAAGTAACAGAAATGTTGAAATCTCTAAAATTTTCAATCAAATCATACTCTGAAATCATCAAATTAGCCATACAGAACGCCTTCTTACTTCAGGCATCAGCTACCACATTGCCTTCACCTGGGTGATATTACAATTCAAAATCCTAATATTTTAGAAATTTAACCCATTGGCTTTGCCTCACATTCAACTCTTTCTGATCAAACAGATACTTTAAACTTTTGAGGTCATTGTAGACAACAAAATCGGCACTGTGTAGAAAGTGTCGCCAAATTTTCAATGCCAACACTACGGTCGCTCACTCAAGATCATGTGTTGGATAATCTCTTCATGCAGTTTTAACTGCCGAGAAACATAATCAACCATCTGACGTTGCTGCATCAATACACAGCCTAATCCAAACTTAGAAACATCACAATATATTTCAACTTTATCTGCATGATCAGGCAAAAATTAATACCGGAGTGTTACTTAACATCTTTTTTTAATTCCTGAAAAATCATGTCACATACTTGGGTCCACACAAATGGGTTCCCTTTACGGGTTAACCGTGTCAAAGGTAGTACCATCCGTGAGAATCCTTCAATAAAACGCCTGTAATACCCAGCCAAACCAAGAAAACTCCTGATTTTTGTAATATTTTTAGGACGCTCCTAATCTAACACTGCTTCAATCTTACTCGGGTCCACTGCCACTCCTTCAGATGAAATGACATGGCCCAGAAATTGTATCTCAGAAAGCAAGAAATCACACTTTAACGGTTTATCATACAACTGATGCTCTTTTAGAATCTATAGAATAACTCTCAAGTGCTCATAATGATCTTCTTTG